>WEZZ01008937.1:0-13418 GCA_013400585.1 Chloropsis cyanopogon | reverse complement strand
AAAAACCCAAAACCAAAAACCTAGTGGGAGACTTAATTATTATTAATTTGAAGCCAGGAGACAAGTCATACATTCAAGAGCTAAAGAGTATGACTTTGATAAAGCAGTGGTGAATATGTAAGACGTATATTCTTTTTGGTAAAGTCTTGTTCCTTTCATTCAGCATGTATTGGCTGAAACCAAGAGAAACTTTTAAGCAAGATATACTGATAAGTGTTTTGGCTTTCCCTCTTGTTTTTAGTAGACTAAATCCATGAAATCTGTAGGGAAAAAAATTATACAATACTATTTATTATTAAAAGATTGCATGGCATTTCTCAGGGATTGGTGTTGGGACCAGTGGTCTTTGAACATCCTTGCTGGTGCCAGAGAGTGGGATGGAGTGCACGCTTAGCAAGTTTGCCAATGACACTGAGCTGTGTGGTGCAGTCAGCATGCTGGAGGAGGGGGATGCCTTCCCAAAGGACCTTGACAGGTTTGGGAGGTGGGCTCATGCAAACCGCATGCAGCTGGACAAGGACAAGTGCAAGGTGCTGCACCTGGATTGAGGCAGTCCCAAAGACAAACACAGGCTGGGTGGAGAATGAGTTGAGAGCAGCCCTGAGCAAAACGACTTGGGGGTGTTGGTGGCTGAGAAGTTTTACATGACCCAACAATTTTCATCTCAGCCTAGAGAGCAAGAAGTGTCCTGTGCTGCATCCAAAGCAACATGGCCAGCAGGGGAGGGAGGGGATTCTGCCCCTCTGCAATGCTGCATCCAGCTCTGGGGTTCTCAACAAAAGAAGGAGCTGCTGGAGTGAGTCTGGGCCACAACCCTGCCATGGCAGGGGGCTGCTCTAGCTCTAAAGTCTTTTCCAACATAAACCATTCCACCATTCTGTGATGAAGATGATGGTTTTCTGTTTTGACAGAGTAAATAAGGAAAGTCCAAGTTGTACAAGTGGCTGAAGACTACATCCTAAGTGTCTAATCCTGCTAGCATTTAAGTGCGTCTTTTCTTCCAGTGTTTCAAACATCTCACAGACACTCATAAGGCTGAGAGTCTCTCTTTGCAAAATTATAAGAAGAAACATTTTACCAATATGAAAGAATTTTTTGGTCCGTAGGAGTTGTAGTAGGATAAGCTGCTATAAGACTTAGAAATTTGGCAATTTTTTACAGGTTTTTTAAATTCAAATATAGGATATTCTTTGGTCTCATTTTGAAAAAGCATTACCATTTTCCATTTCCTATGCAACTCTCTCAGGCTGTTTTGTAACAATATTGTAGTTCCACCCGGCAAATGGACTGTAAAAAATCTGCTGCATAGCAGAATGCTTTTGATTTAAATGTAGAGCAAGAAATTTCTGTAAAATAAAAACTGCATTAACAAAGCTGGCACTTGGCCACAAATGACTCTGTTGTGGTTGCTGCAACCTGTATCACCTGCGGGATTGTTTACTTATGGAAACAGGTGGAGTACTTGTCCCACTGGACACTTGTCCTCTGGAGCCTCTGGTACAGGTACAGAATATATAGCTTAATCTCAGCTTCATGCTGCAGATCTTTTGTGTCATTCCTACTTGTTATAAAAGGGTGACTCTTACAAGTATAGTGCTGTAGCAAAATGCTCTAATACTTAGAAAGAATTCCAGTTTCCTGCTTTACCTCATATGTTCCTCAGCCTCTTCATACAAAAGCATAACTGTCAGCTATGTCAGAGAAAAAATCCAAGTGAGGGAGTGAAGTGGTGAGGGAAGGTTATCTCTCTTCAAAACATTCCACTAACATTTATAATTAGAGTCTACTTTTAAAAAAGCAGCAGAACACCTCCTCTGTTTATATCTTGAAATGAACTGTCAGTGTAATGCTATCAGAGTTCCTGCATCCTTGGTCTTCAGGCACATATACAAGGAGGAGGGTACAATGCCTTCCTCCCTCATTCCTTGCACAGAGGGTTAAGACTATCTGACTTCTGTGTTAAAATTTAGAAAAGCAAGTTGTAATGACACCTACTACACATCCTAAACACAGAGAGCAAGTGAGTATTTGGTTCATTAAAGGGTCTCTGTATGGCTTTCTCTTTGATAACTTGCAAATCAAAGCTTCCAATTCATTAGAAATTGACAACAAAAATGAAACAGTGTACCTTTCACAGCAGTGGAGAAGATAGGTACCAGAATACTAAATTAATTAGTCATTCCATGGGGTTAATAGATCTGAAGTATGGGTGAGAACCACAATTAGAATATGTGTTATGAAGAATAAAGGTTTGAAAATGAAGATGTTATGAATAATTTACTTAAAGGATACAAAGTCAAATTAAAAGCTAGAACCACAGAGAAACTTTATATATTATGTGTTTCTTTTGCTAACAGGGGGTTTATTTCTGCAGTGGTGGTAAAGTAATTTACAGGCTCTTAAGCAGAGATACTGAAAACAATAATCTGTATTTTACAGTTAGCACACAGTTTTAATCATGGGCTGGAAAAGAAGGAACAATGCAAATAATCTGTAAATATCATATAGAAGGAATACTGCTGTATTTATCAAAGGGTTTTGAAACCTGACTGGGAATTACATTCTGGTTTCATCGACTATAGTCCTCTGGAAATATAATTATAGGTAACACTGTATGAAGAATTATAAATAAAAAGCTATTGCTTCACCTGAGAACTGAGCTACAGAACAGAAACTTGTAGCTGAGTCCCAGTTAGTCCTTCTCTCTGCAGGTGTGTTTGGCCCCAGTGGAGAAGATGAAAATCTAGTATCTTTGCACCATTTTGTGTTATTTGTGGACTTCCAGTAGGGTTTATTCACCCTTGGTAAGTATGTTAATAGAAATGAATGTGGATTGGTTAGTCTATTTGCACCTTGCTAAAGAGCGAGGGTGAGAAAAGGTAATTCAGATGTTAAAGGATTTTCAGTGGAAGAAGGGGTTAACACAGGCTGAGTGGTGTGCAGTGAAGAAAGGACTTGGAAAAAGAGTGCAGCAAAGACACTGCAGACTGTGATTCTTTTGGCAATCACTACCATGAAACATGTTCCGAAGGAAAGATTTTTCTAAAAGAGGGAACTAGCAAGAAAATTGCTCCNATTTATTGCCACACAGATCTTGCACTGAATCAAAGCATGACTCTGTCACATTTATTAAAAAACCCCACACAGACGATCTCATTGTGGTGTTTCAGAAAAGAAGGAAAATTCTGAAGGAGCCCTTTAAGAGGCCTCTGGACAGGAGAGCTGCTTTTCCAGTTGCTCCAAGCATGCCTGCCATTGGGGTCATCATCCTTGACTGACCGCGTGCCTTGTTTATAGCAGATTTGTTACTGCAGGTGCTCACAGACACTGGGGTTGAGGAGTCTCTCATAATCATAATCAGTCAAATCAATATAATTTAAACCACTGGCCTCCTGAACTCTCATCAACCTTGCTTTCAATGTAGGAAGAATTCTCTCCCTTTGTTGCCACATTGGCATGGGTCTATGGCTGGAGACATGGGCACCTCCACGTGTTCAGGTGGCAGCAGGATCTAGGATCTCTGCCATGACTGCCTGACTGAGCAAGCAAAAAAGGGCAAGAGAAAGCAAAGAATAGGCACTGCTTGTGGAGGTATACAAATAGGTTTGTTTCCACCTGAAACACCAACAACTGGTCATGGGATTTTATGTAAAGACAAGCTACACACATTCTGCTGAGGGGTAAAGGCAGCTGTCACCTTAAGGTGAATGTTTCCAACAGCTGTTCTCAGTTACCTGCATTCAAACACTGATGATTTATTTTAAAATCTTCCTTGAGATAATTTCTCTCTGATAAGAAATAAATTATCTCCACTTTCAAACTTGTTCAAATATTCAGTAATAACTGTAATTTCTGTTTCCTAAGTTTGGATTGTTGAGAGGGTTCTTACATGGAGTAACCTTCCTCACATCTTCTGTAAAGGTACAGGGACTTTTCCTTTCCTGCTTGCACAGCAGCTGCTGCTGAGCCCACACAGTTTACCTTCAATATGCTGGGCCTTGTACTGCAGTAGTTGCCCATGAGGTGATGTGACTTCTTTCCAACAGGGATGCAAATGACTGCAGGCAATGTTTTAGCTTAACCACAGCTCCCTTATTTTGAAGCTGCTCACAGCCCATGTTCCATTTCACTTTCTGAATATCACTGGAACTTTTGGTCCTTACTCTGCTGGAAATATAAATTAAAGGCATAGTACACCTTTTCTCCAGGCAGTCAGCCTGCCCACTGAACTTACTTACCACTTACTTCTGCATGTTTCCTAAATGACAGACACTGCCCTGTCTCACACAGCCTCTACAATGACCTAGGAAATTATCACACATGGATCATCTCTGTGTAGGGCATCTCTATGAACCATGAAACATGGTCTCATGTATTGAAGCAATACACAGAGATGAATATAGCACTGTTCAGCAACTTCACAATCTGTCTCTGTCTGTGTGCCAGTCACTTGAATTAATATCCAGTGAAAACAGACATGTAAGGATTATGCTTCAGTCTGTGACTGAGCAATTTGCCACATGCATCAAGTGGGCTGGAAATTTCCCATGTAGCTCTTAAATCCTTAAGCAGCAGAGGGAAGATCAATCCTTTACAATTTACCACTTGATACTGAGTCACTCACTAAATACAAATGTTCGTAGTAACTCAGAACAATTCTAAGTCAGTCATCCATGAATGAGAATACTGGTGGCTAGTGGCTTAGCTCCTACAGTAACCCAGTCTTTGTCATTTTGGCTTTTCTCATGTCTGCTTGTTCTTCTGCAGATTTGCACAGATAATACCAGACTTGCTGTGCAAATAGCAGAGTGTAAGTTCTTTCTGCCTTTCCTTTCAAGATGCTGCTGCTAAGACTTTCATTCTGTATGTCTTCGTTCAGCTGATACATTTTTTCAAAGCCTTATTACTCTATGTAAAACAGCAGGGATCAGGTAATTATTAGATTATTGGAGTTTTCTGTGGCTTATACTGCTTCAAATGGAACATAGTAGAGGGAAAACTCTTTGCTAGCTACCAAATCATTCAGCCTTGTTAAGATCCAGTCCTGGAAGTTGTTGAGAATTCCTCATTGAAAGTGAAACTCAAACTTGAGTGCGAGTGCACTGCAAACTTGAACAAGTCATCAAACTCGGTGAGGAGAAAGTTAAACTTTTGCTTGGTGCTGTGCATTATATATGTACATGTGTATTTGTGTTTGTCTTAAACTTGGTCTTCCAAATAATGAGAATGAGAATGAGAATAAAAATATGTGCACAAGGAAAGGCTGCAGGATCAGTAAACTAGCTGGTCTAACACACTTTTTTGCCAAGTGGAATCACTCCTTTGTAGCACTCCTGCAGATTCTGAGTAATAGACCTTTCTTATTTTTATGTGTCAACATATGTCTTGTTGTTGCTCATGCTATAAAAATTACGAGCAATACTGTGTGATGAAAAGACATCCTATGTAATCCTATTGTTGTGTAAATCAACCAGTGACTCAATTAGTAACTGCATTCAGCGAAGTACAGGCCAGTATAGGATTTATCCTGACATTTGTCACTTAAACAAATAGCCTAATTTTATTCTGACCCTGCAAAGCTGAGCAAAGAAAGCTAATTACCTCAGTGAGGTAGGGCATCTGGCAGAGAAGGAAATTGTGCCCCTACCAGTTTCATTTTTCCTAGAAAAACTGAGAGCAAGTTACTGCAAAGAAAAACTTCCTCCTCCACACAAACACAGACACATAATGCTGTGCGTGAAATGCACCATTTGATGCACCATGCAGCACCATTGCAGAAGGTTAACAATGGTTCACCAGGAGTGGGTGTTTCTAAACTAAGAGATGTTCTTGTTAATACCAGACAAAGTTCTCCCTAATGATAGGCAAAGCACTGCTTGATCAGCCAAATGTTTCCTGCTGCTACACATCCACACAGCTGTCACCTCTTCCAGCCACAGTTCCAGAGAAAATTCAGGCTGTGAACACTTCCACTGGATGAGGCCAACAGCTTCAGCCTTCTGATCCATGCAGAAACCTCTCTGGGAAAAGGCACACTTTTTTTACAAAGAATTGCCTGAGAGGCCATCTTATAGAGCAGCTATTTTACAGATCAAAGGGAAAAGACAGGAAATGTGCCAGCAATCAGAATTACTATCTTCTGATCTATGTGGAATTCTAATGAACAGGTCAAAGAAAAATTGTTAGAATATGTTCTAAGCTGTCTGCAGCACTTATCTGAACATTATTTAAAAAACAGAAATAAACCAGAAAAATTTTAAAAACCCAAAGCAACAAACCCACAAACAAAACAAGCAAGCACAAAATAAGATAAAGAAATAAAACTTTCCAAAACAAAGACATAAGCCAAGCCACTTGAAAAAATATCAATTAGAAATTCAGGAGAAGAGGAATTCAAACAAATTAAGAAACCTTGTTTTTTAGAATAAACATAGGGGTAGCCTTACCCTATTGAAATAACATCAAATACCAGCAGGACTGTCAAAAATAAACAATGCGATTTATTTTTGACAAAGGAAGTCAGTTAATAATAAGTCACAGTGAAGCACAGCAAATGAAGAAAGCTGTGATGCCAATGCTTGGAGCAATGACTTAGGTTTGTGAGTATTCTTGATGAACAAATATTTATTGGAGCATGAGAAATATAAGATAAGCATATTCAAATACACGGGATCAAGATTGAATCAAACAACTTCAAAGAAATATTAGCAATTAAGCTTATTAAAATAAAACCAAAACCTTACACAAAATGATGATACAAAACAGTGGTTTTGCTAAATGGGCTGAAAAAAGTCACACTACAACCAGACATAATGTCCTGTCACTACATGGCCTTGTAAAAAGTCTCCCTCCAGCCTTTTTGAAGGCCCTTTATGTACTGGAAGGTGCTATAAATTCTCCCTGGAGCTTTCTCATCTCCAGGTTGAAAAACCCCAACCCTCTCAATCTGTCCTTATAAGAGAGGTGCTCCAGCCCCTGCTCATTGTCATGGTTCTCCTCTGGACTCATTCCAACAGGTCAAGGCCCTTTTTCTGAGAGCCCAGAGATGGGTGCAGCATGCTGGGGAGATCCCACCAGGGCAGAGGAGCAGAGTCCCCTCCACCTCCCTGCAGGCCACGCTGCATTGGATGCAGCCCAGGATACAGCTGGCTTTAGAGACTGGCAGCACACATTGGCTTACGGTGCTGCCAGCACCCAGCATTGCTGGGTCATGTCCAGCCTCATCTACCCCAAGTCCTTCTCCTCCAGGTTGTTTTCAATCCATTCTTGGTCCAGTCTGTGTTTCTGCTTAGTATTGCCCCAGCCCAGGTGTAGCACCTTGCACTTGGCTTTGTTGAAGTTTATGACATTTGCATAGGTCCCTCTCTCAAGTCTGTCCAGGTCCCTCTGGATGGCATCTCTTTCTCTCCAGGATGTTGACTGTACCACACAGCCCAGTGCCACCTGCAAATTTGCTGAGGGTGCACTGGTTGTGTCACCAACAAAGACACCAGTGGCCATCCCTGAGGAACTCTACTCATCACTGGTCTCCACACGGACATTGAGCCAGTGATTACAACTCTTTGAATGCCAATTCAGCCAATTCCTTATCCACCAAGTGTTACATCCGTCAACCCCAGCTTAGAGACAAGGATGTCACATGGAAGAGCGTAAAATGCTTTGCACAAGTCCAAGATAGACGCTGTAAATCACGCTTCCTTCATCCGTAACTGCTGTAACTCCATGGTAGAAGCCCACCAAATTTGTCAGTTGTGATCTGCTTTCAGCAAAGCCATACTGACTTCATTGCTTCTGCTGCAAAAAGGGAAGTTAAAACCATTAGAATGACCCTAAACTTCTTTTAGTGCTGTGCTCTTCCTTACAGCTCACTGGAAGCTGAATTGCTTTCTTCTAAGAACCAGAATTCCCTTCTCTCCACTCACACTGAGATGTTAAAAATGGTCTAAGAAAGCAAATAATCTGGCTTCTTCCTTTTTATAACAGTGCATTTCCCTTCTCCTCAGGTGATTGATATGGTGTGCTTACAGATCTCTTCCACAATTTTCTGCTAGTGAACATGTGTTCTTCTGAAACAGTTAACTTGTTCTTTTCCAGCATATATTTTGTGATATTGAGCAAGAATCAACAGATTTTTATTACCAGTCTTACACCAACAGCCCTGTGGAGTTTTACTGTGATATCACAGTGTGAAGACAAAGCAGCTGAAATGGGACTGTAGATGAAAAGTTTTTTATAAAGCAGTAGCCAGTGGTTCTCTTTGTAAAAGCAATTCAGGCCAGTACTGGTGCAACTAAAAGCAAGCTTCTTCTCTTTCTTGCAAGCAAGACATTTCCGTGATAAACTTTTTGTTAGTCTCTGTTATCTAATTTTGTAGAGTGGCAAGAGGATTACTTAATTTTTTTGCCAGTACAGCTATATTTAACTGGGCTGTGTTCAGCTATAGGCGTAAGTGATCTTCAAGATTCCTTTATCTACATCATTCATGGCAGAAAAAGCTTTTCAGTGTTGAACACACCAAAATAACAGGCAATCTTGTGACTGGGCTATTTCTATTTTGACTGTGTTTCCACATAGCAGCAGTGGTGAGGACAATGCTCTGTGTTCACTTTGAGGATCCTGCATGCTTCAGCTTACGTATGTAATACACAGAAAACCAAGAGAAAAACATAGAAGGACTAGCTATGATATAACCTTCATAGTAACATATCTCAAAATAAGTTGATATATGGGGAACACTGATTGTACATCTGCACAACTAAATGCAGATGGCTAGAAAAATTTGTGACTAAGCCAAGTGTCCACGTGTAATCTCTTATTTCTGTTTGATATCTCACTGATGTAGATCTTAAAATTGTTTTTAAGAAAGCCAAGCTCACAGAAAACCAAAACAAACAGCTGAAATAAAGTCATTACCTTCTTCAAAGTGAAGTTTTTAATAAGTCTGTAATAAATTACCAGTGAATACAACTAACATAAAGGCTAGGCTGACAAAAATCTCACCACATAACATATTAACTGAGGTGAAGCCTCTCCTTTGTACGTTCACATACTCGAGCATACAAAGAACCGAAGGGCCAATGCAAACATGAAGATTAATTAAAAAGACTCCTGCTATGTTCTTCCTTCATTTGATATGCTGAGGCAAACTGCAGACAGGGGCAGATCACCTGTGCCAACCACAAAACTCACTGTTCCCATTTCCCAGTGCCTTTGAAAATGAGGCACTCTTATTTTTATCAAAATTGTTTGTATAGCTTTGAACCATGTAGGTTCTTAATAAACGTATCTTATTTTAATGAAGTCTGAAGCATCAGATTATGAGTAGCCATTTATGCAGAAGAAATTACACATTCTTTAAACATCTCGTGAGCCATCTAGTGTTCCCAGCCTTGTAATTTTCTTCAGGAAGCTCTGTGTAGCTGGTGTTCTCATAACTATGGATCTTGACTACAGGATGGGCAGGGAATGCAGCAAAAGAAGCACTTCTATGGGGTGAAAAACACCACAGGAAAAGGGACTGGATTTCAGCATTTGTCATGCTGTCAGCAGCAGGGAGAAGTAGGGCTGTGATATAACCATGCATTTCTTAATGAAGGATGTATCAGAAGAGACATTTCAAAGCAGGTGAAAATGGGGTACTCCATTTCAGTGAGACTAAGCAAAGCTGGCATGCAAGACAGCCTATGATGTGCAAGGGACACTGCTGGCTTTCAGCACCAGCTCACCTGTGTCACCGTGGTCATTTAATTCTATGGATGTTCCTCTGCCACATTTTATCTAGCTGTATTGTGAACTCCACGAGACAGACCTTTTCCCCCACTACTCTCAAGACAGCCATCTGTGAAAATGACCCACATTGCTAGCACAGGTTAGGAATATTCTAAAGTACCAATGATCAATGATCACACCAGCTTTAATACGTCCATAGGAGAAGGACCTAAATCTTGGGAAAAAGTGAGTATTCAACAAAGGTTGAGAAATAGTGTCTCTTTGGAAAAAGAAATTTTAAACGAAAATCAAGCTACCATATATTAAAACCACATTCCCCAAGCTTTAAAAGAAGGCTTGCAGCTTCAAATAGCATGTTCATTCAAACATGCTTAATTATTAGTAATAGTCATCAGGACTGTTACTGCTGTCCTGTGCAAGTGTTTACAGAAATTAGCTTCAGCAAGGTTTACATTGGCATGTTATTAGTGCCCATATGCACTGTGCTGTTAAAGAGCATACTAGGGGTTGAATATGTCTCCAAAGACCTGAGAAATACTTCAGAGCCTAAAGTGTGCACTCTCCTCTGTTGTGCTGTAACCAGGATAAGGCTCTTCAATTTTACAAGTTACTTTCTGTAACATTTATCTTGTAATTCTGACATCTGTGAAGGAGGCAGTGTAATGCAGCATATCTGTCCATGGTTTACTGTTTTACAGATCTTTCAAGACAGAATATCTGTTACTCAAGCAGGTGAAATACACTTCAGATCTTCACAAAATTATTATTTCCCTTGCTTAGTGTGTATTTAAACATTTTGAGGTTGAATAAGGTTTCTCCCCAGTTGCCATGATACCCTCAACAACTTCTCACCCTAAATGCTACCACATTTAAAGCTTGTGCCTTGGAACCCAGCTTAGGCTTTGAACCTACAGAAAGATCTGCCACTCAGATGAAACCCCAGTTTCTCTCTTCTCTCACCATCTCTTTGCTTATGAGATGCAGACATGCAGCATTCTACTGAGTGGAAAGGAAAAGGAATGGCTGGAGGGTAGCTGTAAAACAGAAGTTGCCTCTCTTCCATCCCTTAGCCAGTGTGACTTTTGTAGGGTAAGAACGAATGCCTGACCGTGCCCTCAGTGTCACGCTGGCGATCAACGCAGACCAACTCTGCCAAAGCAGCAGGAGATTTTAATGTCCTATCACTTTTCATACAGAAAACTGACCTGAAATAGTTCTATTCACAGCATCCTTATGAACTCTTTTAAAGAACTCCGAAACAGTGCTAGTGTTGGAAACACCCTGAACAATTTCTTTGTACATGCCTCTGGCAAAGACACATATGCCCGTCTATAGTGCTCTGTCCCAAGGAACCATTGAGACTGGTCTAGTTCCCTTCTGGGAACTTGGCAAGAGTTAGACAAAAAAAGTAACAATTTGGCACACTGGGTTTTTTTCTCACTCAAGGTTATGCTAACAGGAATTAACAAGGGTGCTTACTACAGATAAGGTCTGACTTTGTTCTGAAGTCTTCTGGAGTGAGGTGAAGCACAGATCATTGTGTCACTCTAATTATCTTGGAAGGACACAATTTCATAGGTAAAGAAGCAGGTCAGCTACGTGTTCAGTCCTGTTCATGTAACCTGTGCTGGAGGTCCCACTATTCTGTAATACTGACTGAACATTGGGGAAACTGGATTTGACCCTAAGTGTGCATTGTTCAAAAACATTAACTTTTATACACGGGTTTGTTTGTCTGCTTATTTGTTGTGAGCCTGTGTGCATGTAAATCTGCTGGGGATTTAAACAAATGGCAAGGTAACAAGAAATAACTGCCTTCAGATGAACAGTGAATCTGCTCCAGGCATGCAAGATTTACCCTGAACATACCTATGACTATTCTTGCATGCACAAAGGTCTGAATATGTGGATTTACTGGATTTAAATTTTAAAATACTCAAAAATATGAACTGAGTAAGTTACAACCATAAGGATTCTCTCAAAACCCCATGCATTAGTATTTAATATTCTTCAAAATAGTATTGTTAAAAAAGCTCTTAAGTAGTTTCTTTAATCTAATGACCTCTAGCTGGAGTTTTTCAAGAGACATTTTCAGGTGTTCCCTGGTGAACATGAGAAAGTAAGATAAACCATTTCTCTCTGTCTCTCTGAGTTTACAGCTATGCCACCTTGGCTTTAGCCACCTTCCCTGCCCACTGCTGCTGAGTACTTCTTGGTCACTTTTACAATAATAATACAAGAAAAACTTATGGTTAATTAACTTCTTTCTGACACAATGCCCCTTAAAGCCTTTTCAATAATGATTGTTATCGAGCCAACTGATCACATCTTATACTCTACAAGCTCTGAAAACACAATTTGAAAACAGAAGTAGAAATAGAAACATGCTTAAAGATTTAGCTCAGTGTGCCCAAGACAGAAATTAACTCTTTCCAACTTTGACCCTGTGTCTCATAGAGCCTGAATTGAGTCCTTGAATCTCAGTACAAAAGACTTGCAGAATTAGGCTCTGGCTCTTAAAGTACTGCCCTCACCGTAAGTCAGATTAAAATGACTGCCATCCAGTGCGTTATATAAATGTAAGTTCTCTTTATAACCAAACACTACATTTTTTATTCCTTCAGACTCTAAAGGGCTCTTGATATCCCAATATATTATAACTGAAATAAGGCACACCCTCTAAATCTGAAGTCTTCATACTCTGCTCAAAGGATATTTGTATTTGAAAACAATGGGGAATAAATATTACCAGGTATTCCTACTCTGTCCAAAAGGAGGTGCACAAAAATAATGTTGCAAGAAACATATAAAGAGACTGTGTACTGCAACTGCTTGACAAAGTTTCTCAATTGTCAGACATTTCTGAGGAGCAATAGAGGATAGTGGTGGATGAAGGGGAGTGGAAATGGGTCTCTACTCGGGGAGGTGATAAAAACTCCTCCCAGCCCCCACCACCTACCCAGGTGCTGCTGCAGAATAGGTGTGAGGTCCTGGATCTAGCGGGTCAGCCAGAGGACGTGGAAGAAAGTGATCTGCCCAGCGAGCCTCCCAGTTACGCTTCATCTGTCGGAGGGATCACCACCTCTAACATCAAAAAGAAAAGAAGGGTAATTGTAGTGGGTGACTCCCTTCTGAGGGGAACAGAGGGCCCCAGATATCAACCAGACCCACCCCACAGGGAGGCCTGCTGCCTCCCTGGGGCCCAGATTTGGGATATCACTGACAGACTTCCTGGGCTGCTTCAGCCCTCAGGTTATTACCCACTGCTGATACTCCAGGCTGGCAGTGATGAGATTGAAAAGAGGAGTGTCAGGACAATTAAAAGCGACTTAAGGACACTGGGTCAAGTGGTTGATAGGGCAGGAGTATAGGTAGTGTCCTGCTCAGTCCCTTTGGTGCAAGAGGAAACTGGTGAAAGGAATAGGAGAGCCCACATTGTCAATAAGTGGCTTAAGGGTTGGTGTAATCAGCAGAATTTGGGGTTCTCTAATCATGGGGCAATTTTTTCAGCACCTGGCCTGCTGGAACTGGATGGGCTGCATCTCTGTTAAGGGCAGAAGAATTTTAGCTTATGAACTAGTAGAACTTATTTGAGAGGGCTTTAAACTAGGTTTGAAGTGGGTGGGGGATGCAGCTGGGTTGTCTGGAAGCAGGCCCATGGGTGGCAAGCCTGAGTTAGGGGAGAAATC
>WEZZ01008934.1:41381-54783 GCA_013400585.1 Chloropsis cyanopogon | reverse complement strand
CAGGCAGTTAAAATGAAAATCTCAAACCTTTTGGAGTTAAAGAAATCTTGTTTTTAATCTCAATGCTCTGTATGACAAGGCAAAAAAATAATACCACATTGGTTAAGCTGAAATAAAAATGATAAAATGGGTGGAAGGAAAATTAAATTCTAGTGTGTTTCTATAATTTCAGTGAAAATCTTTTGTTTCACCTGCTGTCTCCATTAACTGAATGCTGCTCCTATTACAGAAAACCTTTTTTTCCAGTGTGATTTGTAACAATAATGCTGTTTTGCTAAAGACTGAGAACAAGTCAGGAGGCAGGAGTTTAGGAAGTAAATATTTGTGCAGTGTATGGGGCTTCTCATGCCCTGCTAGTTAAAATGTGTGCTGTTTCAGATTAAAACTAAATGTAGGCTCTGCACTGGGAAAAGCTATTTAAAGAAAACCTGTTTTGTCTCTGATACTAAGAGTGTAGAAGTAGGTGAAAACTGATCAAGAATAATTGGTTATGAATATTTCATCCATGAAGAAGTTTTCAGTGAAAAATAACATGACAGAGGCAGAAATGGATGAAAATATCATTGGGGCATTACAAAAGGGAGAGAAAAACCCCTTTCTTCCAATTTTTACTGTGTAAGGAGAAAGCAGAGCAGAAGATATAGGTTAGGAAAATTTGCCTTTTGACATCTACACTGCGTCTGTGCACATTCNTGCTGGTCCACTGGATGGCTCTGTGATCACTCACATGCTATACACAGGCATTTCTCTGTAGTGTGATCATTTGCTTAATATCACACCAAAACCTCTGCTTCTCAGGGTCAAAGGCAGACTGCTAATTTCAGCAGCAGAAAATAGTCATGCAGAAAACATCTGTACCAAGAGCAGTGGCACAGAGAAGGGAATAACTAGAGTGGGGCCAGCCCCTTGTCACTCCTGGGCAGCTGTTGTTTTATACCATCTTGAAATTTCTTGATGGAGAAACACAAATAGGTGAAAGGGAGATTTAGTGGATTTATAGGGTACAGCATTATTGAGAATGGGTTAAGTCCAGGTGTACATTTGGGTTTATGGGTGAGAGTTGTTCTGCTGCTCTTTTTGAGTGGGGCTTTCAATGAGGATCTGAACTTCCCATGTCCCAGCAAGGCAGAGTGGTGTGTAATTCTGCTATTCCAGATGAAAGTGTCCTGGAGTGTTTGAGAGGATGCTTCCCTGGTGTTAATGTCAGTATTAAACAGTAGGCTTGGTAAGAGGGATTTGCAGCTTTGGCCTCGTGCCTTGAATATATATGCATATAAATATATGCAATGGAAATACTCAGTGTCAGGTGCACTGCAGCATCCACAGTGTGCTGATGAACTTTTTTGATAGGAAATGTTAATATCAGAGAAATGCCATCCAGGCAGATTGGGGCCTGGCTGGGACAAACATGGCTGTGGTTTCCACACTCTCATTATCTGTGTTCTTGAGGTTTTCTCTTAGAAGAGAAGTGAGGAAACAAACAGACACAGTCTAATCTGCACTCTGCAAAATGCATGTTGTATCTTAAAAAGATATCTAGAGGGGAAGTAAATCTTAAAGGCCAATGGTGCTGTAGTCGATTAAAACTGAGGAAAGCAAGAGCTTTTTATAGCTGTCTTTTCCTATAAATCACTGACTTCCCCTCCTTGGGAGATTGCCAGTGTAAAATCCAAGAATTTCTTGGCATTACTGAAATCAGAGGAGACCTAGTTTATATTCCCAGACCTGTGCAGAACAGAGCTGGGCAGTGTTTCGTTTCTGCACCAAAGCAGAATAAGCCTCTAAAGAAATTATCATGTACACTCACCAATTAGTATAGCACTGTGTAGTGGCACTACTATAGATTGCATCACAGGGAGCTACTGCTTCAGTGCTGTGTCTTTAGAAAAAGGCTTAATAAATAAGAAGCCCTTGAATTCTATCTGGTTTTGCTTCTCTTAGAGGCTTGAGCTGTGTCTGCAGTGTGTGAGCAAGGTCAGAGAGCACGTGGACGGTACCCTGATCACCTGCATTGCTTAACTGTAAGATGAGGCTCTTGGCTTTGTTTTGAATCATTCCCTCTCGTCCCTGCTGGAACAAAGACTGGGAGCAGTGCTGAGGATGTGTTGCTCCAGGAGACACTCCCTAAAAGCTGAGTGGCTGGGGTGCTCTCAGGTTTGCTTTCTTCCAGCCCTGGTTCTGGAGGCTTTGCCTGGAGCATTCCCACATCACTGTGCTGATGTGAGGGGTTTTGCTAACTGTGCCTTCCTCCGCTCTTAGTTCTACTCTGAATGTTTTCCTACTTGGAGTGTATAAAACCTTTTACCTGTGAGACTAAAAAAGGAGTGAACTTGTAGAGTTCATCTGCTGTGAAAGCAAAGGAAGGTGGATTAGTGGAACTGTGCAGCTGCTGTGAAGTAGATGGATTATTTAATAATTTAATGCAGGCAAGCAGTCTATTTATAACTTTTTCAGTAGTGTTCAGTAGTTTTTCCATAATTGCTAAACAGCCTGAAAATAGTTCCAAGGTCTTAAGTGATAGAACCTTTTCTAATTAGTGAGATGACATTGTCTCCTTGTATCAGAAAAACTCACTTCAGGACTCTGCTGGGTTCTCAGCACCATAGTGTGCTGCACAAAAGATTTCCTAGAAATCAGCAATGCTTGGGAAGGTATTTTTAAAAACAACAGAAAAAGCAAGCCCAAGCAGGAATTCATGCTATAGCTGTATGTACACTTCTGCCTACATGAATGGAGTTATTTGAATACTTTGGACCAAATTTTTCCCTTTTTGAGTTAAGGGGATTTAGCTCCAATTAACAAATAACGTAATTCATTGTTTGGTAGCCATTGGAAAAGTAAAAGACTTATCTAATTAGAGAAGGGATGATAATTACAAAAGTTCTGTGCACCCTCTGTCTTCAAGCATTTTGCCCAAGCTAAGGCTCATGAAGGAGATGAGCAGTAAGAAGGGTAAGCCACAATAAAAGTGAAATATTTTCTTATCTGTGACTAAAGACATGATCATAATAAAACTAGGAATGCAAAATTATAGTTTTCCTTCTCAGTTTCATTTGTTCTTGTTTTATTAACATGTTAATAATTTAATATTTGTAAAAGATTATTTTTGAGCTGGTACGTTATCTCATATAACTCTGGTGGGGGAAAACTAAACTGGAAGTAACTTTCAATTAGCTAATATATATCTGATAACTTTTTAGACTGTTAAGCAAAACAAGAACAAGATTATTATAAATGTATTTTAAATTATAAAAAAATTAAATAATAGAAAAAAATTAAAATGAAAGAAACAAGGACAATATTTTGCCTGTGTACCATAACTGGTAATTAGAGCAAATACAATTCTTTTTGCTAGCAAAGAAAATTTTTCAAGGGCCATGTGGGAACATAGAAATAATGAGCTGGTTTTATTAGTTCATCTTAGGGCTGGTTACATTCAGCTGTACCCCCAATTCTGACATGTGTATGGGTCTACATGGATACAGATACACTTCTCTTAACTGTATATGTAGGAAACCCACATATCCATCTGTGTTTGTCTATGGTTATTTTCCTCTTTCTTTCCTTTATTAGATGCAATCACTCTATTTGTATGTACAATTGAAGTGCTTAGAAAGGAGCAATCTGATTTTGCCCTAGAGATGTAATCCTGTTTCATATATTGCTGTTTTAAACATTCCTCTCTACAACATCTAGATCTTTGCTTCTGTCTTCTAATATAATATAAAGTGTATTTTTCACATTTATGCCTCTGCTCCTTTCACTCTTTATGAACTCAAGGCAGTGAAAAATGGACAGAATGAAGAATTGTGATTTTTAATTTTTTTTTGTCTGAGATAACATTAAGAAAAACCAAGCCAAACTTAATTTGGCAAGACACTTACAATGAATATCTTTCTTATGATAGGTGGATTATAGCAGTCTTAAAAGATTTTAAAACTTCATCTGAGATGACCTCTATTATTTACTTGCTCTAAGTTAGCTCTAGGTATTTATGGCTTTATTTATATTGGAGGAAATAGTCGGGGGGAGGTGAAGAGGAGAGCCCAAACTCCTAATTCCAGATTTTTTGCCACAAGTATTTCTTGAAATGCTGAGAGCTATCTTCTCACAGCTCTAAGGGGTATGTGACTGAGGAAGAGAATCCTGAAGAGAGAGAGATCAGAGATTTCTATATCAAACAAAGGAAGAAATTGTATTAAGGTCTGAACTTCAAAAAGCTTTCCAGGGCAGCAAGTCAGTCTTTGTAGTGGAGGCAAAAGGGACAGGCAGGAGAGAAGGGGAGGTTGCGAGTCCCAGCTCCCCTCAGAGGCAGTGGGGCTTCTGTGGCCAAGCCACTGCATGAAACTATTCCTCATAACAGACAGGAGAGATTTCTAACTCAGCCATCAAGAAGATAAGGCTTGACTCTGAGCAGCTCTTGGGTTTCATTTGAGCCTTATGTAATATTTATAAGGCAACTTTGGTGTCTTCATTTTCCAGGAGTATGAAAGAATAGAGGATGATGAGGTCTCAAGTCTACTCCTGTGACCTTAATACCTGTAGTAAGTCTCAGCCCAGCCTTGCAAAGAGGCTCTGCAGAGTGCATTGCCACTGATCTTGTGCAGTGTAGGGAAAGATTAAATGACCCGTGCTTGGTGATCATCTCTTTATTCTGTCCTCAGTGAATTTTCCAGAGAGCATCACACTGGCATTTGAATAATTCTGTTGAGGCCTGAGAACTTTGGCTGGCTCTCAGAAGTAGCCACTGTGCAGAAACTAATTGTCTATGATTTAATGATGACATTTGGAATTCTATTAACATGAAAATATTTGCATGCTCTTATGATTATTTTCATATTGTATCTTCCTGTCTGAACTGCTCAGGACTGAGCAATTAAGTGAGCTGTAGTAACACTGACTTTTTATCTTGTCTGACTTGTGTATTCTCTCTCTCTCTTTTTTTTTTTTTTTCTTTAAAGACAGATACTCCTTTTTACTGTAGGATCTAGCTCTGGAAGTCAGAACAAACTCCATTCCCTTTCTAGGGCTATCTTTATGTCCAGTCCCTATCATTGGTCTACCTGTTTCTTGGCTCTTTCCCTCCCCATGGACAAAGGTTTAATGCAATAGTGTTTAAATGAGAGACTTTACACTAAAACTTAGTGTGTCAAGAGGTTGTACACAGATTTGTGGTGCTTGTTCAGTGCAGTTCAGGTGAGTCGTGGGGAGTTCCTAAGAGCAAGAAATGGAATGAGGATCCAGGAAAGCTCTACTCTGTTGTCTAAAGAAACAAAGTACATGGGGAAAAGTGTGATGGTGTCCACAGGGCAAGGAACAATCAGATCATTGCCCAGTGCCTGGAAACCGTGTCCATGCCTTGGAGCCTCTTCCCACAGCATTACCCTGGTAGCTCCATAGAGGGATTAATTTAAATAAATATAAATTGTTAAAATGTAAAGTTTCATTCAGTATCAGCACAACCAACTCGCTGGGATTCCAAGCTCTGTGTGTGGATGGTGAAACAGCAGCAAAGGAAAGTGTGGTCCATTGGCAAGACAGCAGCAACTGTTAATTAATTTGGGAAGCAAAAGAGGAAAAAAAAAATCTCTTAAGCAGTTTGGGCTCAAGCTAAAATAGTACAGCAAGATTAAAATCAGTAATTGTCACGGGTGTTAATTAGAACTGGGACCACACATTTAAAATGTGACTCACACAATATGCTAAAGAAGTCACATCTGAGTCAGGTTACAGAGAAAAAATTATTTTGCTGTAGCCTATCTTTGTATATTAAATAATTTTTCCTCTCTGCAGTGTATGAAGTCTTTAGGGAACAGAGCTTATTAGAACTTAAGTGATAGCCAATACATTTGCCTGCATCCTCTCAAAGTTTGAACTCCCATATGTCAGCTCCAAAGCTGCAAACTCAGCCACAGTATTAAAGATCTTGGAGCCCTAAGGCACTGATCCAGTGTGAATGGAAATTCCTTCATTTTCTGCATGTTATTTTAAAATTTCTGACAAATCAAATGGCATTATAAAGACATTTAGAGGGTTTAGCTCAGCTTTCTAAATCCTTTGGTGGATCATAAATATTTAAAGTTGATTATTTAAAAGAAGGGAGATAAAGGAGGATATTTACCTGTGAGCTTTTTTAAATAAAAATATTAATGTGTCTCTGCATAGAGTTTCCTTTCTTTAAAATCTCAACTATCAACTGCTAACTTGCAAAAATAAGTCTGTTCTTCTGGAAACTTAGAGAAGGATGGATATAAACCTGAAAATCTTAATATACTGTCAGTTCTACGTAAAACCTTTTATATACTCCAGTCAGAGGGATTTCAGTTCTACTAAATGTTTGTACAGAAAGTTCAGTTATGATAATCTTCCCTAGAGAGTAATATTGGATTGTGAAGCTGTTGCAGGTTGTCATTCAACTGCTTTTTACTCAAAGACTTTTTGAGTTTTACGATTCTTTGCAATTCTTAAAAAAAGTCTTTCCCTGCTAGCACTTTCATACTATTAGTGTGCCTTGCTTTGGCATAGAAAAGTCCAAGGGCTAAAAGGTCAAAATGATGCAGACCCAGTTTTTTTCTAGAATTGATGGGATTTGGAAGGGCTTTTGGGCTAAGGAAGGGGGTTAGTTGCAGGATCAGCTTTGCTGTTCTGATTGCTGAAGCTTTAAGGAAGTAAACTACCACTGAATGTCAAGTATTTTTAGTACTGTACTTTTTTTCCCCCCTCTCTGCTAATCTGGGGCAAGTCTAGGTTGCATCAAAAAATTCCTTGAATATGATATCATTGTAGAGGAAAGTAACATTGATAAGTCAGTGCAACTCCATCTAACAGGAGATGGACTGTGGTCCAGGAGGAAATCTCCCAGATTGACACGGCCTCTCCCTCTGCAGAGCTTCTGTCCCATGGAATTCCACTGGGTGTTTGGCTGCTTCCCATGGATATAATGTCCTTACTGGGAGAGACAGGGATAATCAGTTTGGAGCTCAACACTGCTTCTGATCCTGAGAGGCGTTAATTGAAAGATCTTTCATTGCAAAGCAAAAGCCTCTACTCACATTTTTTCAGCAAATGGATGAAATAGCTGAAAGATGAACCACTCCAGGATGCACTGACCTCCATGGCATGCATGAACCTTCACAATTACTTTTAATAGAGCTTCCTATTTGTGTTGGGAGCTTAGTCACTCTAGTCAAAATTTGTCCATCTTGGGCCAGAGATGTGAAGCAACAAAGTTCTGCTGATGAGAAAAAAATAGATTCCTATTAAGTGCCAACATTAAATTAAGTTCCCACTCTTCCTGTTGGCAGCGTGGAGCCAGGCAGAAGGCAGAACCATATGTGCTTCTCTTAAGTAAACTACCACTGAAGTGTTGTTAGCCAGATTTAAGTGTTCTCCTTTAACTGTTAATAAGTGTGTTCTGGGACACTGAGTTATGGTCCAGAAAAGCACCACACTCATTTCCAGTGTTTAAAAATGTGGTTTGTTGCTAGAATGAAAAAAAAAAAAAAGATTGACTGTTAGGTATATTTTGTTTATATACATGCTGACACACATGAAGCTACAAAGCATAAAACATAAATTTAAATACAGTACATGAGAATGGGAAGCTGGAGAGGTGTTTTGTGCCCAATAGGAATTAGAAGTTATGTAGAATAGAAGTAGCAGATCAAAGGCTTCTTGTTGCTGGTAGATTTGGTGGGATCTCAATCACCCCTTGCACTGCCCAGCCTTCTCAGTTCCCCCAGAAAAAGCAGTACAGATGAATTCTGGCCAGCTTCAAAGTCTGCATTCAGTTAATACATGAAAAATGTGCTTTTGGCCTTCTCTACACCTCTTCAGGAACAGGTCAGCCATTCCCTTAGCTTTACTAAGCTCACTCTGTTTTATTGGGATTAGCCACATCCTGGTAAACAGCTAGTGAAACCCACAAAATCAGGAACAAATATCAGTAAGAGTATTTTAGGAAAAAAAAAATCTATTTTCTAATTTTTATGGTCCCTGCTGTGGGAAGAAATAATTCTGAACTTCAAGGAAAAGCAAACACAGGACAAGAGGCTGGAAAAAGGGATCAAACCAACAAAAGTATAGTAGCAGTAATGGCCAAGACATGGAAGGTAGGTGGGAGAGCAGAAATGCACAACAAAATCAGGGTCTACTTCTCCAGACTTGTTTCCTTATAAAAGGGGGGTAAGGGATTTGGAGTACAGAACCATGAATGCCTCCTCAAAACTGAAGTACAATCTGTTCTGCACATCTGTGAATGCAGATGGTCACTGTTCTTGATAATTCGGCACAAAAACGAACACAGTTCCTCTGACTGAGGTAAAACCCATGAATGTAGCCTGTGTCATCCATCCAGCCACCCTGGGTACACCTTTTGTTAGTAGCAGCACCACAACTATTTTCACAACAACAGATCTTACATACATTTACTACAGTAAGCCAATTTGTCTTTATAATAAAATATAGCAAAAGAGAGGCTGAATCTGAAATGGCTCTGTTGTTATTTGGAAATGACACCCGTTCCCCACATTCTTCTGCCAAGATTTTAGGTCAAATTTTTGTGTTATGGCTTTGTATAATGTGTTAGTACATGCTTTATAAAAGAAGTGGAAAATGTACCTATTACATGGAAGTGGAAAATGTGCCTATTATTATGTTTATTGTGGTTTTGATTTGTTTTCATGCCCTGCTTTTCTCACTTAAAATAACAAAGGAGAAATATCTGGGAGATGGGGGAAACCACAGGACACCGTGCTATTGGTGCCTGCAATTATCAGGGAGAAACAATCATGGGAAGTTAGTACTTGATAACTTGTAATAAAATGCACAGAAATATAATTAAAAGAAATCTTGGA
This sequence comes from Chloropsis cyanopogon, assembly GCA_013400585.1. Classification (NCBI taxonomy): domain Eukaryota; kingdom Metazoa; phylum Chordata; class Aves; order Passeriformes; family Irenidae; genus Chloropsis; species Chloropsis cyanopogon. The sequence goes on along the minus strand of WEZZ01008934.1, from coordinate 45,928 downwards.
GGAGGAAACAGTCTTGAGCTGAATGTTAAATTAAAGACTGTGTTAATACCTAGGTAGTATTTATAACTGAAGTTACATAGCTTATTTATTGATCTGGTCCCTTTTGCCAGCATATCAAAGTTACAGAACTGCAGTATATCTTTTCTTAGGTGTTTTTGGAAGGAAAGTGAGCCCCAAGCTTTTTAGTAGCACCAGCAAATTGCAGCATCATGCTCCTTCAGTGTTTACAGAATTTTTTATCATATATTGTGCCTCCTCTTTCAGTGTTAAGAAATGCAAATTGTCTTTTATTCCTTACCAAGTGGGGAAAAAAATTTAAAAAATGAATGAGGGTGATGATCATAGAATTAAGCCATTAAATGCATTTTTTCAGACAGTTTTCTTTTTGCAGCCAGTACATAACTTCTTTAGAATATGTTTACAGAAAATTGAGGAAAACCATGAACTTGCCTTGAATTGGCTGTTCTGGAGCAGTGTCATCCTAATACAGAAACTTGCTCCCTTTTCACAGTGCTTGTAGCTAGTTTTTATTGTGTGCTATTTGTTTTTGTTGCCATGAATTGGAAGTAACATCAAGAAGTCAAGAGGGCTGTGCTGGTGTAGAGCTGGAAAGCAACTGGAAATCAGGATCTGTCCAGGCTGCAAGAAGCTGTTTTCTTCTTCAAAAAATCCATTTCCTTACACCCTGTGATTTTCACAACACAGCAGCATTTTTCTGTCCCTTTTTGTAAGTGTAAGGGCAGTTTTTATTATGACTTAGTGCTGATGTGAACATGGCTCTGTCTCTAGAAGGAGCTGTGCTTTTGACTTGTCAGGCAACGTGTGATTGAACTTAGGGATAAATACTTATTTTGGCCTGAATGGTTTCAGCAAATCTATCCCTTAAGCCGCTCCCTTTGAAACTCTTGCACATTTCAGAGCCCTGCAATAATACTGCTCTGTCAACAAGGGGAACAGGGCTCTCTGTGTAGGTAATGAATGAAATATCCCTTCACTGCCCACATAACCACAGATTCACCTTTATTTACCTTTGAAAACAAATCATCTGCTCTGTAAAATGCTGGTCTGGTTACTTTTCAGTGAATAGAGTCCAAAATTCCTCTGAAACAATGCTGTGCCAGTGCAAGTTTTTAGTGTTTTAATTTGAATTGCTAAAATTGATATTTAAAATGAGGCTTTATTGTGATTCTATTCTAGTACTGGGAGTGGAGAAAAAAGCAACCATCAGAAATGAAAAGCTAAGTATCAAAGACAGCTATTATTCAGAGTGCAACTGAAGGCTTTTTTTGGAAAAAAACAAACAAATTAGGATTAAATTGTGAATGCTGATAGGTAAATGGGCAGATATTTGGGTGTATGTCTCTGAAATAGAACTGTTTCTTGCAGGGTACAACCAGTCCAGACTGGTTGTGAGCTTTGCTTGGGCACACACTATTCTTATCTAAAATAAGTAGCTTGGGGTTGTTTTTTTTTTTTTTGTTTATTTTGCTTTGGGTTTTTTCTCCAGTTCATCAAAAAGGGAAGTTGCTGAATTGTTGTATGTTGTATTTTCATGTGTGAAGATATTTTGCTTTTAGTATTATTGCTTCATGGAAGACAAAGAGCTAAATCTGCACACTACACACTTTAGACAGCCTATGCTGTTTGCCTAGCAGATTGTATTATCATAAAAGTAACTTAACACCTCCCAGGAAGCTCTTTGAAATCTTCAAGAGTAGGAAGGTGGTGAGAAAAGCTTTCCAAGAGCTGGTGTGCACAATCTTGGCTCTGTGTTATGCTGGTAGCCAAGGTGTTACTGAAGTTGATTCAGTCAGTCTAGGTCTTTGTTTGTAACCTTGACCCTTTGTGTGCAAATGCATTTCTGAGCTGTATTTGTCCTGTTTGGCACTCACTTAGGGGTGTTCATTGGGAATATAAGTGCTGGAAACAGCACTCAGGAGGGGTCTAGAAAAGTTTCTTGCTGCAGGGTGGAGTTGTAGCACTCGTCACAATTTTAGGATCAAAGTTGGGTTAATGAGGATAAAAGCCAGCACAGAGTTGTTTCCTCTTCATTAATGGAGGGAGGGGATTCTACCCCTCAGCTCTGCCCAGGTGGGACCCTACTTGCAGAGCTGCATCCAGCCCTGGGGTCTCAGCACAGGAAGGACATGGAGAGAGTCCAGAGGAGGGACACCAAGTGTTGATCAGAGGGGTTGTTCAGTCGGGAAAAGAGAAGGCTTTGGGGTGGCCTAAAGTGCAGCTTTCCAGTACCTGAAGGGAGCCTACAAAGAAAGATGGAAAGAGGCTTTTTCCTAGAGCATGTAGTGACAGGATACAGGGTGATAGGCTGCAAGCTGAAAGAGAATGGGCTTAGGTTAGATATTAGGAAAAGAAAATCAGTGAGGGCAGTGGAACAGGTTTTCCACAGGAGCTGCCTCATCCCTGAAAGTGTCCAAGGCTGGATGAAGTTCTGAGCAGCCTGGTCTAGTGGAGAGTGTCCCTGCCCATGGCAGGCAGTTGGAATGAGATGATCCTTAAAGGTCCCTTCCAACCTCAAACACTCTGTGATTCTATGATCAGTTAGGGGATAGTGAAAATAAGGACTAAAAGCCCCTGCAAACTGTTTCTCCAAAAGGGGTTACCTCTGAGGGTGTGCTGCAACACCCAAACCCCTTTGGAACAACAGATTGTTATGTGCAATTTGTAGTGATGTTTTGGGGAGGTACAAGTACAGGAACAAAGAGCAACTTGAAGAAATAAATGCATAAATTGTGGTCAGCCTTATTTAGCCTGCTGTGAGGTATGAACAAAAAGTATCAGCCTCATTCAATTTGGCAAAAGATGAGGGTAAAGCATATAAACTGTGGGGTTTTTACTGTGATGCATGAAACTTACCCTCTTCCACCATCATTCAAATGCTATTGCCACTTCTTTTATATATGATCTAATGAGCTTGCAGTTACTCTGAGCTTCAGAAAGTTTTAACGCAGAGATTAAACAGTTTTACTGTGCACTTTACCTGTCAGGTTTTTGCATTCAATCCAGCTGAAATCTCTGGGTTAAGGAGGCTAGTTTTCTCCAGCCTTACAACTTGAAATAGGAGAAATGCAAACCTGTAGGAAATGCTGCACCATAGTGCAGGTGCTAGAGAGAAGGAAGATTATTTGGCACAATGCTAAATATCCCAAAAGATGTCTGAGAGAGTATATCCACATCAAAAAGTGTTATGGGCCTGCAGAGGTCTGGGAGAAAGAAATAGGTGATCTTGAGGATGTTAGTTTCACATTAAATATGCTGAAGGAAGATTACCCTGTAGCATCTGTGGCCAAGTCCTGACAAGTGAGCAAAGTTTTGGCTCTTGGATTCTGCCTTTTTGCTCAATTTTGTCTCCAAAGAACTCTCTTCGCATGCTTCAAGACATAGGAAAACTAAAACATTGTAGTGATCTGGGGTTTCTCTTTAAAAAACAACAAAATTCAGTCTTTTATCCCTTACTGTTGTCTTGCAAAGACCTGGATTCCATTATTATTGTTATATAATAATTCCCCATTATTCCAACATTCCATTATTATTCCATTTTTTCCAGAAGTCATTGGGCAGTGCAGTGGGAATTCCAGCTGCAGAACACCTGCTTTGGGAAGGCTGGTGCAGATTTCATTGCATGGTTCAGTATGTCACCTCACTAACAGAGCACAAGTGTTTGCACCAGGCTGATTGTCGCTGTTCTGCTCTGGGAAAATCATCTCTAGGAGAACAGAGGAGCCTTCTGTGGTAAAATGAAGCCTTGGAAACCTTTAGGCAGCCTGCCATGGTTTGTGGGAACATGGTATTTATGGTATTTATGTGTAGGCTGGGAGTGGGCTTTTCTCCTTCCTTCCTTCCTTTTCTCATTCTCTGTGGCACAAATATGAGATTGCTCTGATGAGGATAAATTGCTCAGGTGTTGTTTCTGGGACACTTGTAACGAAGTGTCAGAGATGATTGCAGGAGAACTTGGTGGTTTTAACATCATTACTGCTTATTTGGAGGGAACTGACATTTAGCTAAAATCAAAATTTAGGAACATCACAAAGGAGCAGTTAGTACTGATTTTTGTATGTAAGGGGTGTTTGTTTTGTTGGTTGCTTGATTTGGTTTATAAATTACAGTCTTGCAGGATTTTGTTCTGCTGTTCACTCTTTTGCTTCCACCTTCACTGCTTCTAAATTATCCTTGCTAGGTAATGGTCACCACTCAAAATCCTTTCTAGATCTCACAGAAAATCGTGAATGTGTTCAAGAAGGGCACCTTAAACTTTTCATTTAATTCTCAAATTTTTACTGATAGGAGGGAGATATCAGCACTGCCTTTGGCTTTTAATAGCTGAGTTTTACTTGACAAAAATAGGATGGTTTGTTGTGCTGGTCTAGCTATTTTCACCTCATCTGATATTGATATCAGTGTGAATAATGCTCATGTGGGCCTCCCCTGATAATGTCTTCTTTAAAAGACAATGTAATCATAAGATCAGGTAAAGTTAATATTCTGTGTGCTAGGGAGATTCTGTCACCTGGTACCATTATGATTCT
>WEZZ01008934.1:22412-33422 GCA_013400585.1 Chloropsis cyanopogon | reverse complement strand
TTTTTTTTTCAGGTTTCTCAGTAGAGGAATTGCTTCAAATATTCAGTATTTATAGTTTCATGTGTGAACTGTTTTTAATGTTCATGGAGATAATAAACTACACTGAAATATATTTTAAAATACTTCAGTGAATATTTTTGAATGCAAAGCAGTTTGCTTGGTTACACTCAAAACGTGTCTTCAAAATGCAGGAGAATTCTGTAAAAATGTGTTAAAGCACATGGAACAAAACACAGAAAACAAGTAATTTCTTCTGTGTTTGTGTGTTTCAAAGTAAAGTCTAGAACACTTTTGCCTGGTATGTCCATGATTTGAAACTTGCTTAAAATGGTGATTTCCAGACAGTGTAGCCCAAGCAGTTTTGAGGCTGTTTCCTTATGTTGTGGTTTCCTCATATCCAGTGCAGGAACTAAAACTGGATGATGGACCAAGCCATTAAATGTTTATCTTTTTACTTTCTAGTAACTTGAGAGTATCCTGGAAGTACAGCCTGAACTTTTCTCCATCAAAAAACCTTTGATGTGGGTTCCAGGCATGCAGCTCAGAGTGTCTGTGTGTGTACATGCAGCTTTATGTACGTGTGCATCCACTTACACCCCTGCACAGGCTTTTGCATTTCTTCCAATCCTGTTTTGACTCTTGGTAAAGGCTTGGAATGGCACAACATTTCCACTTTCTTCCAATTGTCTGACTTCTGAATCATTGATCATTTACCATGATCAATTCTTTCAGGGTTTGTGAATTTTCAGAAAGTCAGCAGGCATATTCAGCTGAGGAAAAGCCAGGAGGGCGTTAGATGCACTCTGCTCTAATGGTTGTGGTCTAAAATGCAATTCCTGGTGTTGGAAACCCCTGAGGTGATAACAACTGGAACCTGGAAGAGAGTCACATGGAATTAGCATTTCATGCTTGTGTGGTTCTTGCTTGCTTTCCCAGGCTCCTGTTGCTGGCAGCTGTCAGGAGGAGGAGTTGTGGCTGGGAGAGCCCTTGGTGTGGCTCAGCACAGCCCCTTTATGCTGGCCCTGATTTGCGTTTAAGTTATTTTCACTGCATAACGTGTCACCTATTAATTGCCTTTTTGCTGTTATTTGTCATTAATATCTCTCAGCTGCAAAAGCAAATTGTTGAAGGGTTAGCAGCTCATTAACTATGAGAAACTGAAGTACTTTGTAGCTGCTTTAGTTTTTCAAACATTTATTATCAAGGGTGCTTGAGATGTGATGCAGTGGCGAGTGTTGCATGTCAGCTGGTGTCTGACATCCCTGGTGGGGGGTGGCATTCTGTGCCTCAGTGTCCAAGAAAATGCTATCAAAGGACACAGGGCACCTGATGGTAGGAACTTTATTTGGAAATGATAGCTAGAAGTCAAGGATTATTAAAAATGCTGTAAAAGTATCTTTTCGTTAGGAAATGGCAGCAGTGTTAAGGATGGGGTATGTTGTACAGCAGTTGTCTTCTGCTTAAAAATAATTAAAAAAATTAATTTTGATACTTTCTCTGTTTAATATTGCACTGTAAATATCATATGGAGTTTGAACAAAGACAATAGGTACTGACTTGCATGGCATATTTTGGTAGTGTCATGTTCTTTCGTATATGTGTCTGGTTAAACCCACTGGAGATTTTCATTGCTCCTCACCTTTTGTGGATTAATTAATTTCTGGAGATGGACAGGAATAGAAAGATGAATATATATTTCTTTAAGATAGTGTGAAATTGTTCTACATTTCGAATATGTTTTTGCAGTAACGTGGTGGAGTCTTTGGAAAAGTACACTTTAATCCATTTTCATTAGGAGCCTGGAGAACTTGATACCAGCTCACTGGGCTTTTGATAATCTGAAGTTTTAAAACATTGCCTTGAATGAAAATTTAAAAGAGCAACAATAACTCTGAACTCCCCACAATCACCTACTCAAGGCGTTTCCACATTCTTTTTTTGTCCTCATGGAAGAGGTAGGGACCTGATGTTCACAAGTTTGCCTGAAGCTGTGATTGATATGAGGAGTGTTGCACAAAGATAATTTGGTGAAAAGCAAATAAAAGCATAGTGGGTGTTACCAAGGATAAAATATGCAGATGATGCTCAGAGATTAAAGTGAATTAAACATATGATGAGCTTTTATTATTAGTAGAGTCAGTGCCTCCATGGTCACAATCTTCTTTACAGCCATGAACTCTTACTGCTTCCCTAAGGAAGCGGGGCAAAAATTGACTTTCAATTCAGGATCATGTTCTGAAGTGGATGAATTTTATGGAAAAATTGCCATTTTTAGAATTTTAAGTGTCTGAATGTCATCCTAAGAAGGTGCAGAATCTGAAATTCCCCCCAGAAAGCATCATACTTCCATGGTTTAGCTGGTTCCACCTAAGAGCAGAGTTGAACTGGTGGTAAGAAAGATAATCAGTGTTGTAAGTATGAATCTGCAGAGTTCTCATGAATTCTTTTTCTCTCTTTGAAATTTGCAACAACTTTTTAGAAAGCTGATGAATGGAAAACCTATTTATCAAGTTCAGTTCCAATTTTGAGCTCTTGTTAAACTGTGTGCAGTAGCATGAAGTAGGAAGCAATATTTTGACTTGGTTTTGTATTTGAAAATTTTTATCCTAAATCAGGATGAAATGACAAAATCTTGTAAATCTTTAAAAGGGAAAAAAAGGCATATGTCAGGTACATAGCAATTTTTTAAAAGATTCACTTTTAGGGAAACTTCAATTTGCAGTTATGACAATGGGAGGTTTGAAAACATCTGCACAAAAATGCATCAGGGAGCATGTTGAATTCTATTTCACATAAATTTTTCAGTTTTGACAAAGTGTCTTTATCTCTTAAAAGAGATGTTTTACTTAAAAATTCTCAGGTAGCAAGAACTAAAGCTATCAGCCCTTTAAGGATGACATGTTTGAAAGTCTTTTTACCACGTTACTGACAGCCCAGAGAAAATTTAGGCAAATTTTTGGGTGATCTGTCACATAAAAGTGGTGTCAAATTTGCTGATTTCAAGAGTCTAATACAAATTTTCACTGTTAGATATTCTGTTCATCAGTTCCTGGGAATATTTTCACCCAAGCTTGTATTTTTGTCCAGTTGAGTCAGTTATTTACCTCCATCTCTGCCACATGCAGGGCACACTGGCAAAGTTTGTAAGAGCAAACCAGAGTTAAACAATTGGCATAGTGAAACAGAAAATAATAATATAGCAGGGTACAGGATTTGGGCTTTTTTTCCAACCACTTTGAGCATTCAAGAAATTAATCTTCTCAATATATCACCTAATGCAGTGAATCTAATCCTTGTTTTAAAGAAAATTTTAGATGAGGCTGTCTTTTATTGTGGCTCTGGCAATAAAAAAAAATAGTTGCTTTGAAGTGTTGAGAACCAAAGATAAATGTTCTAACCAGATGACATAAATATAGTGATTTTAGCAAGTATTGCATAATAAAAGAAGTGAATAACTGTTTTTTCCCCCAGCTCTAGTTTTTCAAAATTTCCTCATTTGCCTTCTCCAATATCTAAATAAACATAGAATAAAATTGAAATCATAGTTTTCAGTTCCCTTATGTTTCATAGATCTGATTATACTTTTGTAATTTTTTGAATGCTGGAATTTCTTTCTTTTTTAGAAGCAAGGTTTTTCTTGTTATTGGCTGCTATTCAGGTAAACACTGAATTCTGGCTATCTTGTAAATCAGCATGATTTTCCTGTTTTTGCAATGTTTTCTTAATCTTTAGTAGCAAAATAAAAATTGGAACAGAATTTCTATGGTTAATTGTTGCTTTTTTTGATGGATATCTCAAAATGATGCAAGAAGTTACCTTGCAAGAATTTTCAGGCTCAGGGTTGCATGTTAATATGAGATGAGAAGTTTCTAACATAAACAGCAAAATGGTCACAGATGCAGGATTGATCACAAACCTTAAAGTTTAGAGTATATCAACCAAAACAAATTAAAAATTGAAATATACAACAGGGTTAAAAAATGAGGAAAAAATTAACAGAGCAGTGTAAGCTTTATGGTATTTAATCAGCTACTGTGGATGGCATTTTTTAAATATATGATTTAATTTAAATGAGTATTTCTTATTACAAGTGCTAGAATTATCCTTTCAGCAATAAAAATTATCAATTAGAAACCATAAAGCAGGAGTTTAAACATTATAAAATTTTGTATGAAAGGTATGTATTTCTTACTGAGGTGGAATCTATAACTACATTTTAAAATATCTGGATATATGTCCAATATTAGTTAATAGACCTCACCTACAGAAAAAATAGAATAAATTAGTTTTGAATAAGCTAATTTCAGAGTTCTACTATCACAGGCAGATTTTTTTTTTGATGACACACATTTAATGAGGTTGGGGTTTGTGGAGAGTCCTGGACAAAAGAGATGCAGCTGCTGGACGAATTTAGCCCCCGACAGTGCAGAAATCTGAAACTTCCATGTGCCTTCAGTCCCAAGGTGTTTAGAAGAGCTTGACACTTTTTCAGAGTGGGGCTGTTAATTCCCAAGCCCAAACTGGGAAGGCAGAATCTACTCCTCTTCACTTTTGACACACACAGTAACTCTCAAGAGAGTCCTTTCACAACATAAGGGATGGAAAATGGTTTTAAGTCGTGCATATTCTTCAGAACCCTTCTAAAACTTCAGAGAAAGAATTAATTTTGTGATTGTTGAAAATTTATATAAAACTTTTTATGGTCAGCCACGTGGTTTATTTGTCCATTCAAAATATTTAATACCAACTTCTCACAGAAGTGGTTAATTGCTTCTGATGTGACGTTTTTATTAAATATTCTGGCTTTATTTTAAATCTTTAAATCCCAAGCCCTGGGAACCTCAGAAATAGAAAGAAAAAGGGAAAAAGTAAAGAGAATTAGAAAATGGAGGAAAACAGAAAAGAGGGGAATGCCACCACTCTCTTTTCAAAATCAGACATAAATTTCCATTCAGGTCTTAACCTCATCAGACTAATAGACTTATATTTAAACAGGCATTTAGCAGAGCAGAAATGGTTTTCCTGTCTAGTATATTTATAACCTTGAAGGCCTTTCCCTTATTTTTCTCTTTCCCTTGACCTTTTATTAGAACACACTCTTAAACTGTGAAGTGGCGAATGTCATGCAGCTTTGCTGGAGGCACATTAAGCTCACTGAAAGCACAAATGTTACTGTATAAAGTTCACAAACTTTCATTTATTTTGTATCCAGAAAAGAAAGGTTAAATATTCCTTTTTTTTTTTTTTTTTTTTTTTNTTTTTTGTGGTTTGTTTTTTTTTTTTTTTAATAAGGCAGTACTTGGGCAGGGACAAGTTGAAAGCCTGCTAGGTATAAGTGGGACCTGAAAACCACGCTGTGGTTGTGAATAAATATCAAATTGCTTTGAGTTAATTTGAGATAATTTTGCATTTAATCTACATGCCTCCAAAACATAATAATTAAATGACTTTTTAAAAGGAAATCGGAGATGTTGCTTGGCTGTGTCTGTGTTGGAAAGGAGGATTGGATCAGTGTTAAGATAGCAGTGAAGTGATAAATGTACCTGATGAACTACGGTGCTGTTTTCCACTTTGAACTCTGTCTTGTCCCATGCTGTGGATGAGGGTTTGTTACCAGTGGAAAAGCTTTAGATGTGCTTTTGGAGAAGAGATTTATTGCTTAATTTCACCCCAGGAAAACCCAGGTCATGCAGTCTGAGGGTGCTGAGTTTGGGACCTGGTGTGTGGAGGGTTGGGGTGGATGGTGGTGAGACCCCCTGCTCTCTGCTGAAATGCTCCTGTGACATTCCTTGTGAGTCTCACTCCTAAAAACCTTGAATTCTGTTTTACTGCTTGAAAAATTTGGAGCTTTCAGATCTAAATTCTATTTTAATCTGAAACCCAAGAAAGAATAGGTGTTTAGATTATCATTCCCCATTGTTCAGACTTCTCATCAGCCAGATCAAAAATAATGTTGAATCTCTGTGTATCCATGCTGGTAAACAAATTGGGCCTTAGTGATACATCTGCTGGATAAACAATTTCCATTGGTATTGCCCTCTTTTTCTGTACTTTTGCACAGATCTTACAGATCCTGATGACTCTGCACACTGAGTTAGCACTGCTTCCAGGCTGTGGGAAGGGGATCTCCTCATGGCTGGTGCCTGCTGGAGAGGGTTTGAGGATGACCAGAAATGGTTTCTGATAAAGCAGAAATAAAGCAGTGTAGGGCCCTGTCTGGAGCTGGTATTCCCCCTTGCCAAAAGCACTGGGCAGCCCTGTCCTTCTGTGTGACAACCTGGATTTCTCACTCCCATTTTATTGTCAGCTTGTTTCCATGTGTAGAACACACAGCACTCAGTCTGACTGGAGGGAGCATAGAGTATTTTTGCATTGCTAGTTTCTTTCTTTCAGTCCTTATCTTCTTTTTAGTGCTTGTCCCTGTGCAAATCCTGAGAGTGAACATTGTCTGTCATCTACAAACTTTTCATTTTGGGTGTGAGTTAGCAATGACTGGGGCTACAGTTGGTAGTTCAGCTACTACAGTTGTTTCTGAGGATCAGTCCTTTCAGTTATCCATGCAGACCCTGTGGAAACAACTATTCTTCTCCTGTGTCTCCTTCTGGCCAAGCCTACAGGACACTGGGCAGTCTTGACAGCCATGTGGCAGTTTCAGTGTGGAGACTGCCAGTATTCCTCTAACAGCACCTGTTTTCTGTATATCAAACTGGTCATTTTATTTGAACAATTGGGCTTATTTGACTTATAGATGCAGTAGTTGCTGTAATGAATTCATGAAATATGCATATGGTGGACTAGAGGAAGCTATCAAGACTCATGCATTTTGCATGGGGCTCACTCACTTTTTTTCCTCTCCCCACAGGTCTCCTCCCTCCTGGATAATGTGGCTTAGTGTGTAAGAGCCTTATGTTTTCAATAAACTCTCCTCTTCAGGAGCCTCATTGTTGAAAAGCTTATTTGCATTTTTAAGTGTGGGTGTTAAGGCAGATTTATTCCAAAACTTTAAAGTTCCAAACCCATCAGGGGGGAAAAAAAAGTCCTTCAAACTGGAAGTAAGTGTTGCAGAGACTGGCTGAGGTTTTTCCACGCAGCTTCCATAGCAGTGGGCAGCATCCCAAGCCAGAGTCAGGAAGCAGAAAATTTGGCAGCATGTCTGTCATGCTTTAAATAAAACCCCAGGCGTGCCCTCTGACCGGAGCCACATCTGGTGAGAGGGGCCGTGCTGTTCCCCAGCCCCTCCTTGTGCACTGCCTGTCCTTCACACTCCCTTCCTAGGCTGTTTGTCAGCTTCTCCTGCTCTTTTGTCCAACAGTGAGAAGGAAAATCCAGATCTCTCCCTCTCTCCTGGGCTCTGATGCCCCAAGGATGAGGTCACCTTCTCCTGCCTTAGAGCTTCGCCCACCGAACACCATGATCCCAGTGTCAGTCCTAGGAAGGATCCGGAGGTTAATGGGACACACAGAGTTCTGTAGTATAAAAAGAAAGATGATGGGTGCCTCCTCACTGCATTTGTTCTATGTTTAGCATTTCTGACTTTGTCTCTGGAAGGCAGAAATGTCATGGGGACAGAAGGGACAGTCAGGGCATTTGAAGAACAGCTGAAACAAACACAAGGCTGAGCAAAGCTTAGGCTTTGAAATGCTGATTTGAAGGCAGAAGGCGATGAAATGTCACATTGCATCCAAACTCAGAGAAAGCTGGGTCTTCCTCTCCTGCTCCTTGCATATCTGCACCCAGACACTGGCTGTGAGGAGAGTGCTCATCCAAATGACTTTGCCTTGGTACTGATAAAGGTTTCACTCAGAATGCTTGTGTAAGAGCTGCTGTGGGATGGTTGCACACCACAATGATAAAAAAAGCAGAAAACCTTGAAAAACCACGAGGACTTGCTCCTCCACTTCCTTGGCAGGTGCTGGCTGATCTGGTCTGTGCATTGTGAGTGCCTCTAATTTACTCCTTGTGCCAGTGTGTGGGAGCTGGTGGTGTGGATTTAGGTAACCTTGCCGAAGGAAAACCACAGCTCTTCTTCCAGCTAAACCGGCTGTGGGTTTATTTTTAGTTTTTATTCCCCCTTTCCCTTGTCTTGCTGTTAGCAGAAGGAAAGGAAAAGAAAGCTGAAATATTTTAAAGGAGATTTCAGGTGGAGATTTGTTAAGGGCTAACCACACTGCTGTTCTAAATGTTTCAGATACTTATTTAGACCAAATGAAAGCAAATAAAAAAAAATTATAACTGAGTTCAGTTTAATGCATTAGTTTATCTTGAGAAAAAGCCTTAACATCCCACAAATTAAAAGAATAATCCTCTGCTTGCTTTACTTTTCCATTAATTATTTTCTGTTTCTGTGTTTCTTGGAGGTTAAAACTTCATTGCTATAGCAGATTGATAATTCCAATTCCATAGTTTATGTATTTACAGTGAGCAACAGCTGGCGTTTTAAATCCATGCCTCTCTGTCATGTGAACTGTGGAGCTTCAGACAAAGCTGTGGAGTCCATAGAACTCTGTAGCATGTAGAACTGTTACATTGATCTCTGCACCATTTGATTTTGGCCTAACTTTAAGAAATATAATAATCTTGCACATTAAACTGTAATGTGGTGTTCTTGTGGACTCTGTGCAGACCTCAAAAGCTTTCAAATGCATTTGCAGCCACCCTGATTGACACAACCCAGAATTATTTATGCTAACAAAGGAGAAATGTGACAGACTGCAGCATGTTGGCATGGCCTTCAGGTTAAAGATCTGATTTTAACATCTCTTACTTGCAGATATGATGTCCCTGTTTATCTGGGCCTTGACTGCAAAGTGGGGAGAGCAATTCTGCCTTATAATTAAACTCCTTTAGAGATGTGAAGGGGACTTGCTGTCTTGTGTGAGAGCTCAGAGCAGCCCTGTGGCAGCCCTGGCTCCAGCACTGCAGGGGTTGATACAGAGAGAGCACAAAATTTCATTTGCTTTTGTATGTACAGGGCTGCCTAACGTGGCTTTGAAGGTACTGTACTGGTGCTAGGAGGAGTTTTGGATGCTGAAGGAAATTTTTTGGCTGCTATTAACTTGCTGTGAGATAAGTGACATTAGACTGAGAAGAAATATTATTGAACATCAATGAATGAAGACCCTTATCAGCTTTCTCTTGTGTGTCTTCAGAGTGGACTCAATAGCAGATATTTGCCTTTTATCTCTCCACCCTGTTTTCTGAGCATTTTTGAAGTGCAGATGTTGGAGAGTTTCTGTCTTATGTTAATCTATGGGAATTTCAAAAGTTGACTTATTAAAACGAGGAAAATCCTCTCTTGAATTGCATGTTTTAATATTTTCCTCTGGCACCTTCCCAAAACAATAGACTTCAAGGACACGCCAGGTACTTTCTGTTTACAGGAACATATTTCACTTTTTCAATCAGGCATTGTTTTGTTAGGTTTATGTTGCTCAGCAAATTGCTGCCTGTGAAATGCAAAATGGATTATTTGGTAATTAAAATATTTCAAGTTTATGAGAGAGTTTGAAATCAATAAAATAGCCTTATTTCAGCAGAATAGACCTATATGTCTGTTAGAACAGAATCCTGTAAGTTATAGAGGAGTAGAAGTAAAACTAATAAGTGCTTTCCATTTCCTTTGGGATTCTTCTCTATTGGATGGTATGTTAGCTACCAGGATTTTTTTTTCTCCATTTAATTTAAATATCCCAAGAGATGTGCCTTGTAATATACCTATTATTTTTCATATGCAATTTAAAAAAGTGTCTCTCTCTGCTGGAATCCTTTAGCATTACAGTTGTGAATTTGCAATGTGCCTTAGAATCTGAAAGGAAAGCAGGGCATCACCTCATAGTGCTGAGGCTCTTGGACAGCCCAGCATCTTTGGCCAAAGGCCAATAATTCAGGAAGCTCAATAGCAGAGCCAAGGAAAAAGAATGTAAGGATTTCTTAGTGCTCAAAGTTAACCTATTCTGAAAGAAAAATGAAACAGAAATAGGAAAAATAGTATTTTTAAAAATATGTTTTTTGTTTATCATAGTAATTCTTGCCATATATTTTATATAAATGTCACCTGCCAGGAGTACAGAAACATGTACTTTGAAGAGAAGAATACTTCCAAGTGTATAATTTTGTCAAGGGTAGTATTAGCATTTATCATGGCCAAATCTTTGCAACTGATAAATATTGTTCTGTTTCCACTCTTTTATTTTCCCCTACTGACATTTTTAAACCAATATCCTGTAAATGTCAGTATTGTTAATTTTACATCTTGGAAAGGTGAAAGGTTAGACAGCTGTGTATTGGGACACAGGAACATCATAGAAACAAATTGAAGTTTAATGAGACTTTGAGTAGAGTGTCTTTAACACTGCTTTATTTAGGTACAGGATATGTGTATGTTCTTTATTTCATATGTGTATGTTCTTTATTTCTCTGCAGCATTTTTACCCACAATCCTGTTATGTAATTTTTTGGTTTTGATTATTTTAATGAGGAAATGTGTCTAAACCCATGAAAACTGGCCACCAACCGAAACAGCATTGTAAAATTATGTCTAAAGCTGATGGAGAAGTTATAGTCAAGTAAACTCATTTGAAAATTACTCTGGGAATTTAAAACTCATCATGGTTTTATCAAAATTGGAGTTCTAGTCATCTACTTAAAAAGCACTCTACAGGGAAAGATTTTTTTTATAATTTGAGGGAATGATATTAATAAGTAGAATTGACTATATTTGTGTATCAGTCATTCAGTGAGACACACCACTAAGCTGCACAAAAGTTTTCTCTCCTTGGTTAAGAATAAGCTTTTCTCTGTATCCCTAAGGTTTTTCTCCTTCCTTTCCTCTAGCCTGGCATGACCTTACACATGGACTGTGGCTTCCTTAGGGCTGCTCAGAGGCTAAATATGAAAGCTGCTTGAAGGTGAAGTAGACAAACACCCTTAGAAAACCTGTTAAATTCTAATTTCTAATGTTGTTGTCATTTTAAAAATGCATCTGTGTTGGAAAAAGTAAATCTGATTTTG
>WEZZ01008934.1:3418-19669 GCA_013400585.1 Chloropsis cyanopogon | reverse complement strand
TGTCAAAACTTTTCACCTCCTCTGTCATGTGAAAATTATTAGCCATTTCCCTGCAGAAAGCTCTCTGATTTGCAGGGAAGCTGCTATGTTGACTCTAACACTGTCTAACACGTGCTAAGAGTCCGTGCTGCAGCAGGGTTGGACTTTTTTTGAAGTAGCTACTGAAGGATAGAGACCTGGTGTGGCAGGGCCAAGAGAGCTGCTCCAGATGCAAACAGACATTTGATCCTTCCTGGTTTTTGTGGGTTTGGTCTCTTGCTTTATTTTGTGATTGCAGGAAAACGTGCCCTGAGTGCTCACCCTCATGCTTCAGCACTGGAAAGCTGGCTGGTGGTTTTCCCAGGACAGGGAATACCTGCTGTGGTTCTTCTTTCCTCTATATTTGATGAGATTTCCCTAAAATGTATGAGATGGCCATAAGAACTGGTGGTGCTCTCGGGAACCATTTGCATTTTTTTCCTTCTGATACCAGCACAGTATTCATGAGGGCTTTTCCTCTCTGGTTCTTTATGACTCTCACAACTGCATTTCTCCCTCAGCGAGGTGTTTGTGTGGAGAAATGCTTTCTGTGCTGGGGATTGGCTCTGATGTCCTTGGCCTGATGGATCCCTTTGGAGGAGTGAGCAGATTGGCTGTGGAGTGGAATGTAAAAATGCAGAATTAGAAGTTGTACCATGCCAACCTGGAAAACTCAGTGTCTTCTGCATGGTCGTGTGTGTACCCAGTGCAAAACATGCAACACATAGAAGTCTAGTGTGGAGGCTGCTCCAAATTGTATTTTGTGAATTATTTGAGTAAGGAAGCACAAATCAGTTTTAGCTCTTACATCTACTTTATCATTATATCTTTTGTAGAATATATTTTGTTATATATACTATTGCATATTGCAATATTGCAAAATTACTATATACAATTGGAAGCTCATACAGTTAAATACTGAAACAATGTTTAAATCTACTTCTAACACCTAATAGGTCTTGCAAATGCCTCATGTATCTATACAAAACCACATATTTTGCCCCCTCAAGCACTCTTCCAATCGTAAAAAAGGCTGTACTTGAAATATTGTGATTAAAAATGTGCTTTGACTTCAGTAGCACACAGTTGCTAAACATTCCTCTTTAAAACCCAAGTTCTTCCATTTACTTACAGTTGCTAGTATTCAGTGACAAAGTGATCATTGTGATTGTAATTAAATATTTATCAGACAGTTCTCTTTTGTCATTTGGATGTTACAAGGCAAGCAAAGACATACTTTAAAGGATGAATAGTAAGCTATATTATGATAGTATATCAGGCAAATGAGTGTTTGATGGGCTGTGTTAACGTGAGCTAAAAATAAAATCCCATCTGTTCACCTTTCAAACTGCATCAAGACACTGCGTATGGGTTGCGGAATAATTTAATGAAACACAAATGAAAATATGTTTATTTCCATCTTGCTGAAACAAGTGAAACACCCAACTTGTTAGTGAAGATGTTTTAACAAGCAGGGAATTGTGTGCTTATGGCTTTTCTGGAATATAGTAGCACTGGCATCGTTTAAAATCATAAATGAGTAGATATAGAAACATGGACTCACTGAAGACACTGCCTTTAATAATCATATACAGCTCAGATCTTGATTACTGGTGCCAAGAGTTGGAATTGTTTGCACAATTAGGGATGTGCCCCATTGGGCTCAGACCTGCAGGATGTATTGTGTGCTGTGATCTCTGGGAACACTGTTTTTAGTGTTCAGTTTTTTCATAGTTGAATGAGTTCTCCCAATGTATTGGTTGACCCTACAGGGAGACTTTGGAGCCATCCCCCATCAGTGACCTATCATTACCCCATTGCCAATGATCTGCTCCATGAAAATAAACTGTTTCAAGGTGTGGGCTGTGCTCTGTGCCATGGCTGGGTGCTGTACAAGAGAGGGAGATCAGTGGGAATGCTGCTTGCTGCCTCTGAGCTCTTGCTGATGGCTCTGTAAATCAAACCCACGGGAGTAACAATAATTTTTTGTGTGCTCAGGACTTTTGAATATGCTGCCTATTTTAATACTTGTAGTGGAATGATTTTTTTCTGCTATTTTCAGGTAATGGTATCTTTGATGTTGATGCAGTTGTCTTCATCTGGCTGCTCTGTTGTTCTACAGGCCCTTGTAAATTCTGTCTGTCACTTTTGCCAAGCATTTCCTGTTCCTTTGTCTTTATCTTCAAAGCTCAGCCATTTCTAGTGACTTCAAATCACAGATCTCCATCTGTTGCTGCTTTTCTAAACCAAAATTAAAAGATGCTGTGTAATCTGTGAACTGCATTTGAAGGGTATGAGACAGTTTGTTTTTGAAGTAGCTCTGGGACCTGATCCTGGAATTAGGAGATTATTTACCACAGGTAGGTCTCTTACAGATGAGGAAACACTTTACCAAGGCAGGGCCAGATAGGAAGAGCGCACTTAGCTCCTGAAAAGAGCAAAAACAAAGTGTGAAAAATCAGGAGGAGACGAGCTCAGAGAATCTGGGTGAGATGTTCCTTAAGGTTCAGGCTACAGGGGCACCTCTGGCTACATTTCATCTAGTTCCTTGACAGAAAATGAATTTCTGTGTTGTTCTTAGAAGAAAATCAGCATTTACACTGTGCTTCACCAGAGCCCCAGGAGAGTAGGACTGGTAGGAGTGCCACAGGCTGCACGAGGCCACATGCTCAACTTGGTGGCTGCTGTCAGTATTTTGTTTTTTTTAAGAGTTATCCTGACCAGGCAGCTCAGAAGGGGTGGGTGGGTGCATATATGTGTGTGTGTGTATATGTATTTTTATATATATAAATCATAGCATTTGCTTTGGTTAAACAGATTGGATTCCCAAATAGCTGAGATGTGTTACAACAGCCTTGGAAATGAAAGCCACTTGCAAAAGCCTTATGTTAGAGAGGCATAAACTGTCTGACTTGGCATCTTTTTCAGGTCCCAAAAAACCTCTGAAGCAGGTTGACAGGAGATATTGAGCAATTGCTTTCTGTCAGTCTTCAATAGAAATATTTTTCTTTTTTCTTTTTCTATTTTTAATTTAAAAAAGTCTTATCCAAGCATTATTCTTAGATGTGTGAAGGTACCTAAAATAGGCTGGAAAATACATAGTTTTTTCATCTTTCCCCCCAAGGATCATTTTCCAAAATCAAAGTATTTTCTTGGAAAATTTTGAAGTAAAGAAAAACTTTGATTTGACATGAAAAAATAGTAATGCTTTATTCTTTGACTTGTGTCCAACTCTAATTTTATGAAACTTAGCGATAAAAGATCTCTAAAGAATAATGAATGTTTTTCAACCAACTCCTGTTAAAACATCATTCTAATTTGCTTGTACTTGCCATGCCTATAATATGATGGGCACAGTCAGGTAGAGTAATATACATAAATTCCTGATTTCTGCCTTCTTCTCTTTAAAAGGTTATAAAAATAATCAAAGTACATTACCTAAAACCCTAAATTCATATGTGACTAGATAGGAATCAAGAGCACTTATTTGGTTACCACATGTGCACAGATGTGAAATGAGAGTCAGCATCTCCTCATGTGAAATAAAAATTATTTTAATTTTGATTTTTAATTTGATGTAATATTTGTATTTTCCCAATTAATGTGGTAGATTTCCATTATCTGTAGTTACCCACTGTTTACCATAAACTTTGCTTGTAGAGTTCTTGATTCTCCTTAGGTGAAGACCAAGAAGCGAGGGCCAACAACAATATTCCTGAAATTCTCCATAAAGTATTCCCACGCAGGAATTTGGGAGCCTCATTTTGTCTTTACTGTTGTATCTTCCCATAATCAAGCTTCAGGAAAACCTGCTCAAGTGTGTTGCCATGTCACAGTGGTCACTGAAAATGCAAACAACTTTTATTGACCACCTTGTGGTTTTACAGAGGAATGTAGTCAGATATTTGAATCTCAAACTCCAGTTATAGATTGTTAGTTGTTTAGTATTCATTCGAGGATTCCAGATGCCAATACAGACTGCCACCAGGAAATGCAGAGTATTTAAAGTTTTGAAAGTTGGTCTGGCCAGATTTAATGATATGAGTAAGCAAATCTGCTCCTGCTGGAAGCGTTGCGTTGCTGCCCAGTGGGGGAAGGGAAGCTCATGAGTGGTGATTTTTCTGATGGTCCCTTCTGAGTTAATACTGAATATCATAGAATTGATATGGTTTCTTTCATGGAAAGGGTTCTAGGAAAAGGTTTTCTTTTTTAGAAAAGGTTTGCTGTGGTTTGGTGCCCTTTTATGCCCCCCATACAAACCACCACGTCACTGCTGCCCTCAGAATCTACTGCCTGCATTTTTTAATACATTTAAAAGTAGGCAGAGCAAGGCAATCCAAAGGTGCTGATGTGACCAAAACATATTTATGGTGGTGTTCTCCTCCGATGACCACTGTAGTGCAAGGTCAGTGCATGTGTTATTCATCAGGTACTTCACAAGGAAATTTTAACACACTTTGTTGCTAATATAAAGCCCAAGTTTCCTCTACACTTTCTTTCCTCTTTTCCTCTTCTTTTTTTTCTTTACAGCTTGCCCGTTAAGAAATCTTCATGAATGAAGCCTATTCATCATTTTTATTGCTCTTTCCCATTGTTCCCAGAAGGTAAAATATTATATTAAATGCATATGCTATTCCAAATGCTTCTGATGATTTTCAAATTAGAAATGTTTTGGGTTTTATACTTAAAAGTTTGGGAAAAGACCTTCAAGATTTCTTTTCTTCTAAAGACACATACAGGAAGAATCCTTGTTTCTCCCTTCATTCTCCTTTTCCCTTCTCTTCATGACTTCACAGTTAGAAAAATAATTCACTTAATGATATTTTTCCCTTCAGATCTAGGACAATTTCCTCTTCATTTTACTTTCTGATACTGCTGCTGCTCATCTGTGTTTCCTGACCCCTCAGGGACTGTATGCTAAGCTTCCCTTGCCAGCACTGATGCTTGTTAAGGCACTGGACTGAGAGCATGCAGAATAAAATAGATGTTAATAGATGTGCAGGGTCCCAGAGGTCTTGCTGCTCCCCCTCTCTGGCACGAAAGACACTCTGTCTGCATGGCTGCTCCTCTTCCTTCCCCTGAAACAACCAGTCTGCAAAATCATGAGGAAAACACACAACTCTGCATACAGGAACATCTGTTAAGTTCTTCCCTTAGCCATCAACGTGCATGAATAAAAATTAGCTGAAAATAGGCAATAAGTTGTCCTTGAAACTGAACAACCTTATTTTATTTTTTGCATACTTTACCAGTGTGTTTCTACTCAAATGCTGGAGCCAGTGGTAGATATTTCTCTTTGCTCAAAACTGAGCTAAACTCTGGCCTTCCAGCACCTGAAGGGAGCCTGTAACAGACATGGGGAGGGATTGTTTAGACGGGCATGTAGTGCCAGGACTAGGGGGAATGGCTTCAGGCTGAAAGGTTTAGATTAGATATATCGAAAAAAATTCTTTACTCTGAAGGTGGTGAGGCTCTTCCACTATCCCAGGTTGCCCAGAGGAGCTGTGGCTGCCTCATGTCTGGAAGTGCCCAAGGCCAGGTTGGCTTGGAGCAACCTGGGCTAGTGGAAGGTGTCTCTGCCCATGGCAGGATGTGGAATGAGATGTTTTTTAAGGTCCCTTCCGACACAAACCATTCTGTGATTCCATGCTTGATGGCAGTGAATATTCATTGACATTTTTGATTTTTACGATTCTAAACTCGAGGATGTGGTCAATGATGAACAGAGTCGCGGAGCTGGGTTGATGATTTGCCTCGGTGTAATCTTTTTCCACTGATTCTATGATTTTCTAGTCTGTGTCCTGCCTGCTGTCGCTCCTCACACAGGAGTCAGTTACTCAGGATATACAGTGGGCCATCTTTGCTGTTGATTTCTACTCTACAATGGACTGGGAAAAACCGAACTGGAAGTTTATGGGATGTTTGCACAGACTGTTTGTTGTGCTGCTTAATAGCAGTAAACAATGTAGTTTAAAGGTAGATCTGACAACTTCAGCAGAAAAATCAGCAATTTCTGTGCTAAAGACCTTGATTAAAGAAATCAGTTGCTATTGAAGGGAATACCAAAAACTCTTTCAAAATTGCCAGCAGAGCTCCATGCTCTGTTGTATTGTTAATCAGCAAATACAAACTTTAGAGAAAACTAATTCAGAAGTATGACAAGGGATGTGAAAATAAAATGTCTCTAGGAGTCTCCCAAGGCAAAAATTAAAAAAGTAGTTTTTTCACGCCAAGGCAGCAGTCTGTATCCATCCATAAATGCAGGTGGATATAAGCTGTCTTGGGATGCTTTGTTCTGGGAGCAAGGATCAATACCAAGCTGTGCTGAGTCCCAGGTGAGTGTCAGGGCTGCAGGAGCAGCTTGTGCTTCCACTGATGCTCCTTTTCAGACTCTCAGATTTCCAAACACTGGCGTGGCTTCAGTAGGCAGGTGAGCAGTGTTCCACTTACACTGACAACAGCAGTGTAAAAAGAGAAATATTGTTCATTGTTGTCCCCATATGGCTTGGCAGATCCCCTGTTTGCTTTGATACCAAAGTAGTGCAGCTGCACATCCTACGTGAATTTACATCCAGGGCAGCTTTGCCCTTCAAATATAAGCATGATGACTGAGCTCTGCGATGTGTAATAATTTATTTTGTTTTTCTCACAATACCTGCCTTGAGAAGGGAACAGTTTGGAGTGTGCATCCTAAATCAAACACTTAGGAAACCTTGTTATTCCATGAATGGATACTTTCCTAGTTTATTACACATCATCTCAGCAATAAGGTAGAGATTTTATTGAATGTATACATTAACTTGCTTGAAAAATACACATGCAAATGTTGCTCCCATTTGTCTTCCAGAAGGCAGTTAATGTCTCTCTTCCTCTGGTCCCAGGTAGCCTACTGGGACATAAAAATAATTAATGCCTTGGAAGCACTATCTCACAGAATGTTATGTTTGTTTTATTTAAGGGAAAACATTTCTACTACAGGTTAAAAAAATCAGGCTAAGATTTGTGTTCCCTGGAGATAATTCAGGTGCTTTAGCAGAATCTGTTTGCATTTCTTTCTGAGGATAGGCTGGTATTGCTGCTGCCTGCAGCGACAGGGATTTTGGACAATGTCACAACTTGTGACATTACTGCAGGTTCCCACATATCCTTCTCAGTTCCTCAAAATATTTATTGGACAGCATGCTCTCAATGCTGAAACTTTGTGTTAGGGAATCCTTGTAAGTATTCCTGTTCTTCATGGAATTCCTATTCCATGTAAGTATTCCTATTCTTCTTTGTGTATCTAAAAGAAGGGCTTTGTTCCATTTTTAAAGCACAATTAACAGTCTAGGCAATGATATTCCAACCTTTATTTTCTTTTATGTGAATCTCTCATTGCACTTGACTTTTTGCTCCAGTCTGGTGCTTCCATTTGTGATTCAGTTGAAAATACCTTACTGCAAAGAAAGTGTTATGTACACCAGTTGTGAGGGGAAAAGTAAGCAAATTCTGCTTGAGAATAAAAGTATTAGTGTGCATCTCTGTCTGAAAGGTCACTTTTGGAGCTCCCTTGTTTCGGGTGTACCTCATGAACACATCACAATATCTGGTGTAGGGGAGGGTAGGTGGACATTAGGTTGGAAATGCACAAAACTAATTCTCAGCTGCTGTGTATTTGCCCCAGAATTACTCTGCCAGCAGTAAAACAGGAGCAGCACCCCACAGGCAATGCAGGGTCAGCTCTTTAATTTGGGTGTAACTTAAAGTTGTCTAAATAGAATCCATATTTATGCTTTAAACAGAGAGGAATATTAAGGGAACTACCTGGGGCCTCTAAGCTTCGTTGTAAAACTGCCAAATTAATTTTGTACCTGACATATTACATTTTGAGTGTCTGGTCTGGTCTGTCAACAGACTAAATTCTATTCTAATGCAAATGAAAGTCAAATGGAACTAGCCAAACACCAGAAAGCTTTTGTCTCGTTTTCCTCTGACTCTCTTATTCCTCATTTTAGGGTTGACTCTTGCAGGCTTAATGGATTTGGTTCCAGGGAATGCTTCTGTTGTAAAATAGAACCTTTAGTCATCCTCAGCCTGAAAACATCTCGCAGGCTCAAAGTCATTAGTATAGATAAATCCAAATCACACCTGTGGGATGCTCTCTGTGCTCTGCAGTCCTTCTCTGCATCCCCTTTTGTGCTCTCCATACTAAAGAATTAGATTCAAAAAGAGAAGGGAGGAGAAGGAATCTATACTACAGAGACATCTGCTGAAGTGGTGCTGAAGTTGCCCAGACCAACAAGTAAAAAAAAGTGCCTGAGAGCATCTCTGATGTGAAAGATGCACCTCACGTAGGCCGTGTTTAACAGAGTTTGGTGACCTTGTGCTGGGGCAGTGCATGGAGTGATGCTCTTGCTCTGCTCCTTTCTCAGAAAGAGAGAGAAAAAAATCAAGGCCATAGTAACAGATGGTGAAAAGAGGCAGAGAAATACTTATTAGAAAATATATTTACAAAAGGAATACAGAAAATGACTTGTTAAGTCACAAGTGTGTTTTTATCCTCTTACTTGTTTCAACCATATAAACCTCTGGCAGGAGCAGGTCTGTTCAGTGCTCTGACATTGCCCAGTCTAAAAGTTAACCTGAGCTCCAAGACCCTAAACCAGCAAAAATTAAGATTAAAATTATGTCTGTTTTTCTCTGAATTCACAGTGATGTCAAACACTGTGTAAAAAATATTTAGCAGCAGAACAAATATGGTTTGGACTCCCAGGAAAAATTGTCTTAAGGATCCTGCAGAAAATCTATGAAATTCAGTGCTTATATAAATGTAAAAAGAAGTTTTTGTGACACCCACTGTGACTAATACTGATCATATGCTAGTTATAGCAATAAATGTAAATTAATATTATTCAATAGAAAAAAACAAAATTGCATTCTAATAATTGCAATAAAACTAGTTGTGACATGATATGTAAAAGGTATTAAAATCCCCACCCAAAATCTGAACATGTGGGATTGTATGTGAAACCATGCCTGCAAATGTACAACTCTCAGTGTTGAAGAAAAACATTTAAAAAATATCTTACACATGTAAATTTAGTCTGAAGACTATAATATATAAGCTGCCAAATGATGTGAAGAATTGGCTGCTGTAGATGCTGGAAACAAAGCAAAATGGATGTGCTGAAGTCATAAGAATAGTAATAGCCACAAGGACAGAATGTGATAAATCCATAGGGATCAATGTTTCTGCTAAAAATGAGCTCAGCTCAGAATGCAGTGTGGTGTCCTGAAACAGGTTTCATTTTTTATTGTTTTTAGGCAATCCCTCTTTGTTTAGTATGATGGAATTAAGTGCACTGTGCATTGAAAGTTCTTTGAGTATATTTAGACCAAAAAAGTTTAGGACAAATTAATGAGGCTATTTTTTTTCCTGTGATATATCTGTGGTGAAGAGTTTGTAGTGAATGTATAAAGAAACAAGAGCCAAGATAAATTTGCCAGACAAGAGTCAAAAAAGCCCAAGACGTGCAAAAGAGGAAACATAGAGGAAATTTTCATGTGTTGATTTAACTGTTTAATTTTTGGCCTTGAAGAGTTAACAAGAAGGGCATTGGAAGATGTAGGGAGAAGAGGGTGCTGCTTCCTGCCTCAATGCCCATAAAGAATATATTTAGATGCAGAGATCAAATTTAAACTGGAACAAATCCATAGTTCCAAATGGTGTATATATATTCAGGATGTGACTATTTTCCAGTGATGGCTTTAGCTGAAAGGGGAATGATGGGTGTATTCAGAAGAAGATTTTGAGAGTTTCCTTTGGAGTGAGAAGCAGGAGTGGGTTCAGGTGCTCTGACTGGTAAACTGTGGGGATGCTGGGCAGCAACGTGTCATGTTGAGAATGCTTTTCCGAGTTTCCTGCTGGTGAAGGCTCCTTCCAGGTCTGCTGAGGAGGAGTGTGAGTGGCAGGCAGGTGCAGAGAAGAGCAGCACCGGGGATGCTCTGCCAGGTGCCTGCCGACAGCCGCGCTCCTCACTCCGCGTCTGCAGCCCTGAGCTCACAGGGACACAGGGCTCTGCTTGGGATGCTGAGCCTCTGCAGCCTGCATGCTGCTGCTGCTGTGCACTTCTCCCACGGTGCTGCTGACCTCTTTCAATTCCTTGCTCTTCAGAGCATGACTTTGAAATCTGCCATGATGAATCCAAATTAGTAAGACCTGCTGGAAGATTTTGCAGCTGGAGTCCTTCGCAGGAAATGCTTTCTCTGAATTATGCTCAGGGAATGGACTTCCAGGTAGCTTTTCCTTCCCCCCTCCAGTATTGCTGCTTAAAAATTCAGCTTCAAATGCTCTGTATACAGAAGGATCTGGTCCAACTGCTACAGAGCAGAGATGAATAGATGTAGTCCAAGAAAATCCATAACTCTTAAGACTGAAAGGATCAGAAAAGTAGCTTTACTTCTTCTTATACTGTTGTTCCTGTAAACTTCAATCCAGCTTTATTCTGAAAGTGAAAAACCTGTGGAAAATGAGAGGTTGAATACATTTTGTAGAAGGACAAATGAATCTTGCTGCTTCAGTGGCCTTTCAGTTTTTCATATTTCCCATTCCTAAAATCATCAGTCTTGTGAAGGACAAGGGAAACTCATCCAGTCAAGTTGCCCAAACAATTCCATGTTGCTTCCATGATCAATCATATTCTCAAATTGTTGAGTATTTAAGCCTTAGTTGAAGTAAGTAACTTGAATGAAGATGTTCAGGTTAGCCTAGATATTCACATCCCATTTTAGAGCTGTTGAAAATATGCGAAATGAACAAGACAGCAATTTGAAATCACTTGCGTTGTTTAAATGTTTTATTGCAAGTATTTATCAAAACTCTCCTGCAAAAATAAACATTTTAGCTATTGGGCAGAAAGAGGCATATTTCCTCTAAATGTCGTATAACCCCCACAAACTACAATCTTTAAAGTGATGAAGGAAACTTAGTTTTTTATGAACTTCAAAGAGGGTTGGAGAGGGGAGAAAAAAGGTGGGGAACACCTCCAACACCTGACCAGCTCTGTCTCCTTTTGGAATTACCTTCTCCTCTGAGATCCAAAGTCTGTCTTGATCACTGAATGCTCTTAAAAGTGCCTGCAGTTGGCAGGCCAGTGAGAATAGCTGCACTGCCATCCATCCCTAACTGCATATTTAATTTGGTAAATACCTAAATTTTGAGAACATCCAAATATTGATTACAGTCATGGGAACAGGCTGCTTTCTTTAGATGGAATGAGATCCTTTGATATGGACCTCTATCAAACACTGGGGAGCATCAGGCTGCTGCATTTAAGTTTCATACAGCTTAGTGATGTTTTTCTCCAGAAAAAAATATTTTATATGTTATTATTTTGTATGCTTAAATTATATGTTAATTTAAGCATCCAAATGCAGAATTTGGAATTAATGAAAACCAACCTCCACGTCTCAAAAACTTAAGGAGATTAAATTTGCAATTACTTAATTATGGTCTATGAAATACACAAAAACTCCTGAGTATTGAGTCAAGTTTTTTTTCAAAAAATAGAAGTTTACAGCAGTAGGTGCTTTGAATTGTTCAGGGTTTGATTTACAGTAGGGAAACTAGCCCTTTAAAAATTTGTTTCTACTGTTAATAAATAACCCAGAGCTGAAGCTTCAATTTTCAGGAGAGCAAAAATTAGATTATATTAATGAAGGGCTGGGAAAATAAATTTTCACTCTCTTGGTAAAGGAACAGATTGTGTCTCTTAATGACTTTGCATTTGTTCAAATGATTTTGTAGTCTGTTCAGAATGGGTCTGAATTGTATCAACATTTATTATTATTACTAATATCTGGAGTATAGTAAAGCAAAAGTGTTAAAATGCTCCTGAAGAGTTGATACTGAGGGATATGTGCACACACACCTCAAAATAATTAAGAATGTATCCAAACATTCTGGCCAAAATGAGCTATATCCTCCTTAATTTCCTGTTGTTGTTTTTCCCTGGACAAACTAAGCTGAAAAGAGACATTGATTTAATTTGGTGAGAGATGTGTTGTCTGTCTGATGCCTTGTTTTCTGTTTGCTCGTGTCTTGCCAACAATTATCTTGTCAAGAGGTAATGTAGGCAACAGAGAAGCAGTTACAAAACTTCTGATAAAGGTAAAGTTTCCACTGCAATAAAACTTGACCTAAAACCAATCATGTTATTATTTAAAGAACTTATGTGCTTGTTTTCCTGTAAAACAAATATTGCCCTTACAATTGACATTTTCTGGACCCGAATCCCTGCACGGTAATGCAGATCATGGCACAAAACAGAATTAGACCTGAAATGAAGATTAATTAGAGAAACATGGTCTAGAGCTGTGTCTGGGCTGTTTTTCAGTGCTGTTTGCTGAAAAAGATGTAGCTGGCACGCTCTTACCCTCATGGTGTCCTTGTGGGACTGGGCACGGTGGCAGCTGGGAGCAACTTGGGACATTCCACCCAGCTGTCCTGCCAATGCAGCAAGGCAGGGAGGAAGGAGTGATCTCTCTTTAGACTTATTGATTAGTGTAATCAGCCTTAAACTCTGAGCAATTGTTCTCCATCTGTTTTAGCTTTAAAGGTTTTTGTTTCTTGCTCAGATCAAAGAAAGCTCCAGTGTCCAAAAGATGATCTGTTTCTCTCCAAAAATAGCAGTTGGAAATATCACCTCTCCCTCCAGCCCCTGGCCTATTTATATCCTGAAATCATCTTGGGTAAAACACTGCCAGTACTTTTGCTCTGTGTGTGGCTATTTGGAAACTCTGCCCAGTGGGAAACTGAGTATTTGTTTAAAGTCTGGGATATATGTATGTACACACGTGCCATGTATAGACACTCTAGATAAAGGTCTGGGTCACCGTGAAGCCTAAAAATCCCTTAAAACATTGAATTTCTTGATGCAATGACACATCTGACTTGGTGCTACTTCTACCCATTGGGCACACTTAGAGGGGGAAAAGGATCCCCTTTTTCTAGATGCAGCTTCAAATGCTGCAGAACCATCAAAGTAGGAGTAAGCAAGGTTGGGCAGCCCACGGAGGAGTGGAAAATTTGGTCTTCTGTTGGCTTTAGTGCTGTGGAATAACTTCTGATTGTGGCAAGCTTTAAAGATTTTATTAAAAATGTGTTGGCTCTCAGGCAGCAAGCTGGCTTGTTGGGGACAGAATTTTGGCTGGAAGATGTCTTCTGTACTTAGATGCAGTAAATGTAAGGATTTAGGCTAAAAGGCAGAAGGAGATTGAATTTACTACTTGGACTTTTCTTTCAGAAAGACCTGGAAGCTGATTATACATTTAATAATGCTGAGGCACAAGATGGCCAAAACATTTTCTTTCTTTGCTTTTGTAGTTCTTTTGTAAAGGTTACAATATCATCTCTTGGAGCTAGTTCAGACACTCTGGATTTTATTTCCATTTAATTTAACAGCAAATATTGAAAGTATTGTAATGTTATTTGTCTTCAGTTTGGGGTGTGGGAGAGGCACAAGCCTTGTGTTTAGTGAGAAAAGAAAAAACTTTTATTAGAAAGTTTGTATCTCTTAATACTTGCAATATGTACAAATTAAAAAAGTTATTAGATCTTTTCTTAAATAAAGAAAACATTAGCAGTGTCACAATGAAAATACTTTTACCAAAGCTGTGATTTTGCAGTTTTTGCTGAGTTATGATGACATCATAACTCATGTTTTATTGTGGTGCCAGTTATGAGTTTATTAAAAAAAGATGGGTTTCATGATGCTTATATACATATTGTATTGGCTTTTAGTGGTAATTCTAGAAAACTGTTTCTGCTCTTGTTGAATGGGAGTTTCAGACAAAAATTACAGAATAGTTACCACCAGGTCTGCACACAAAATAGGCCCCAATTTCTTCTGAAGACAGAACTGTGGCATTCAGTTCCAATGGCACTAAATCACAACGGCACTAAATCATTAAATTTCAATGTGTGATGTTCTCCAGTAACATTTCTGATGATTAATTTCTGATACTTGCCAAATTACTGGGGCCATAACAGTTTTTCTGATCTGTATTTTGTTTTCAGTATCTTGTGCAATGTGACCTTGCCCCATACTTCTGAACATTGTGTGGTGGCTCTAATTCAAGTGCCTTAATAATAATACCAACTTTTAAAATTAATGCAAAAGTAATTGTGACTAATGAATGACTAAGAAAACAGCAATGGTATTGCTAACAGATAATGAGAGGAAAAGAAGCAAAATGTTGAAGTAATTTGTGAACTTTTTCTGCCCATCTTTAAATATTCATGGAAGTTTGGAGATGGGTGCTGGCATCTCATTGCCATGGTGACCAACCCTTTGTGTGACATGAGTGTGAGTCAGTGCAAAGCAGAAACCTGGCCATGCCTTCAGCTGCTGGTTTTCTTTACATTTTTATGGGCTATGAAGGAAATGTTTTGCTTTCCCCATTAGCCATGAGGGATGTGTAGCAGCAAAAGCCACAGGAAGATGTAAGGGGAGGGTGGACAAACATGGGAGTAAAACAATACCAAGGTAAGTATAATTGGTTGTTAGTCACAAAATTATAGACATGCAGATTGTGGCTGTCTGCTGTCAGAATGAAAATGCAGAAAACTTTATATTGGCTGGTATAGGAATCTTCCTGTTGGCACTAATGCCAAGGATGCCATTGCATTGTGTCAAGGAATCATGGATAAAAAGTCAAGACAATGATTTATGCCATACCTTTAGTTTTGATTGCTATGGTCCTCCCTTTGTCTAAAATGGGGCTTTTGATTGAATGTCTAATCTTTTTTTTTAACCTGTTTGATTCATAATTTCAAAACTTTGCATGAAAATGCTTTGCAATACATACTACAGGCTATTTTATTTATAGCAAAGCAGAGAAAGGTTGGTTTAACTGGGTAATGTTGCTTTCTAGTCTGGGTCAGTCTCTTTTCAGCCTCCCACATTTCTGAGATGTCAGGTGGTTAAATAAGGATTGTGTTCTCCAGATTCATGAATTTATTTTGCTTGTCCTTCACACCCTCTTCAAGCAGTGTTGCAAACAGTGGGAGCAGTGTGAATCAAATGAAGGGATAATATAAAACAGACAATGTGGTTCAGTTACCTCTGAAACCTTGCCACTGGAGCCCAAGGTGAAGTGTGGCTGTGAGACCTGGGTAAAGCCATCTCAGATACCACCTGCAGTGCCCACTGACCTTCAGACAGCTGCAGCACTCTTTGCTGTCTTAAGTAACTTTCCTTCTTTCTTAAATATTTGAACTTTTAATCTTACATCAATGCTTTTGAGTATTTTGTTGTATAGCCCTTGTTTTATCGTGGTAAAACTACTGATATTTTCATTGTTATTCATTAACATAAGGTTTCAGTATTAGCATTTGTTAAAACAAAGTCCTCACTACTTATATTGTCCTTATATTAAAGAGAAAACTTTGAGACTGGGATATTTCAGCTGAATAAATACAAGCTTTCTTTATGTACAGCAGGGATGGGTTAACTACAGCTGGGGAAGAACAGCAGTGTGCTTTCACCTTCCCATTGAGCTTTGGTTTTCCCTGTGCAAAGAAACAAAATAGGAAAAGGTCTCAGATCCCTCTTTGTGGGACGGAAGGAGGGCAGGACAGAAAAATGTGTGGCCTTGTTCCACCTCCCTCCACTCACCTCTCACTTGGAAGTCTGTAAAAATAGATTTTTGCTGTTTCATCTTGTGTCCCCTTCAAAGGTCAAAGTCAAACTCTACTTCTACCTTCTAGTAAATAATTTCTATGTGTGAAACTCTCCTCTCCTCTCCTGGGACTTGATGGCTTTGTACCCTTTGGTAGAGATGCACCCTCCAGAGCTGTGTTTGAGGAATGAGCAGCTGGATTCATGCTGGCTGTATGGGATATTAATACTTGTTCCTCTTGGGGCCACTCTGCAATTAAAATTCAAGCCAGAGGGCTGACAGAAGGTTGGGGTTTCCAGAACCTGGACAGTGCACATCCACACCCAATTCCTTGCCACAAGGTCCAACAGTTCCCCCTCTCAGCATTTGTAAGGTCACAGGCTGCACCGTGGGCTTCCTTTAGAGCTTCTTCTGGAGGCGCCTCCAACTCTGTTCCTAGAGCACAGCTCCCAGGAAATTTGGAATCTGGACTCTTTGGGTATTTATTTGGATTCTTTCTTTCTGCATTTCCCCACTGTAGAATGTATAGTGCTGCATTAAAGCAATGGGAATGCCCAAAATGCAATGCAAAGG
>WEZZ01008931.1:3408-24920 GCA_013400585.1 Chloropsis cyanopogon | reverse complement strand
TGTCTTTGTCCAAGCTCCAGTCTTTNCTGTCTTTGTCCAAGCTCCAGTCCTAGGCGAGACCGACTCTGAATATGAAAAGTTCCAGGTGGAGACAACCAGAGACTGCCTCAAGCCATATTTTCTGTATAAAAGAGACAGCCCGGGACGCCTCAGAGTGTGGCAGTCTTGGCTTCGCTTTACGCGTGTCAGATCTGCGCACCCAGGCTAATGATCCCGGGATCATTCCTGATATTTTTCCCTGAAATTGTGGCTGGCGTGATTGTAATTTAATTGCAGTATTAAATTGATACTATTTTAATAAATTTCTCTTTGTTATTAAACTTTATTATTGGCTTATCTAATTATTACCTATAACAGGTACAATAATTGTTAACCTACAGCAGAATTTGAGCCTGGGCTAAGATATTCATCATTAGCAAGTTTGTCGTATATTCCCTGGGCCAATTTGCTGTATGTGTATAATAATTTCTTTAAAAGCCCACATACAATGCAGTTTTGGCTGCTGGAAAGAATTCCATAGTTTGGTGGGTTTTTTCCTGAACTTAATTTTACTCATTCTTGCATTTCTTATTAAATATATCCAAAGTTCCAGAGTCCTTTTGAACAGTGAAAGAGCTTTGCAAACTAAGCTTCATTTCAACATTGATCAGGCCAAGGACATAACCTGGCATGAGTATAAAATCTTGGCCTTAGAGGAATTCAATGGGAGCTTTGAAGTGGATTTTTTCTGTAGTATTTCATTTTGCCTTGAATTCCCCTACTACCCTGTTAGAAGTTTGTTACTGGAGAAGCCATTGCATTTCCTTATCTTGTAGGTCTACATTGAGAGGTCTTTGCATGGCATCCACACAAATAGCCAAAGACGGATCTGTTACAGAAAAAGGAAAAAAAAAGCAAAACAAAAACCAAGACAATTCTTTCACTTTTAAGACTTTTAAGAAGGGAGAAAGTTGAATGAAAAAGAAAACACTTAAATCCACAGTGCACTAAAAGATGCCTGGAGATTTTAATTACTTTAGTAAAGAACTGCCTTGAAAATATGAAATGTTGATAGAGCATTAACAATTTTTAATTAAAAGGGGCTGATTTTCCTTATTATAGTCCACCAATTTTAAATATTGAATAGTACTAAAATACCCACACAGACTAACTAAATATTTTCTGTGGTATGGAAGATCAGATAATACTTTATGGTGTTTCAGTACAGTGGAGTGTTGAAATATTACTGTGGCCTTTCTCTCAGCATGATTTCATTCGGGTTTTTTTGAAATTGATTTTGAATTGAAACCAGAACCTGAAGGTCTGATGTAACTTAAACTGACCTTTATTCCATCACACTGTTTTCGTCATGTAATTCAGAAACAATTTTTCCCTGCTCTTTAATAACTCATTTGCATATATCTTCACTTCTCCACAGTACTTTTTTTTTGAAGTAGGTATTGCAAGCTAACAGCACTCATAGCATAAATTTCAAGGTGAATTCACTAGAACAAGTTTGTTATAAAGAAAAAGAAGGTATATGAACTTTTCCTTGTCTTTCCCTTAAATATTTCTCATATTATTTGCCCTCTTTGAACCATGGCTTTCATATTTAAGAAATTTCAAATTAGTTTGCACTAAGACTGGTACCCACTGTTCTGTGCTGGGTCCTTGCCTTTGCATTATGATGGATTCTTACAGCCCTCACAGAGGGAGGACAGTTTCTCCTAAATTCAAGAATCTACCTTCATGCCAGTGTTAACTGGCTAGCCTCTGTAGACAAGCACTACAGAGAAATAGTCTTCTCTGTATAGTACTTGGGAGTAGAAGCTTAACCTCCTGAGGGAACAAAACTGTCTTTAAGGAGCCTTTCCTACTCATATCTATTATAACATTAACACAAAAACAATTAACCTCACAACTAAGGCTTTTAAATTGCTTGACTGTACCTGGCAAATCCTCTCCACATCCTGGAAAATATATGAATATATAAATATACTGTACGGCCTGCAACTGAAATTTGAGTTAATTTTAAACAAGATGTTGTGTATGCTGCATGAAAGTTGGATGAGGCTTTAATGATAACTCAGGTAGGTCAGCATCTATGAGGAAAAATAAACAGGTACTAAATCAAAAGCATTTATAGTCAAAAAAAGTATACTGTTAAAACTACAACACTTGAAACTTTAGGGTAATTTTAATGTTTTTCACCTGCACCTAGAGCTGAGGAAATAACATCTTGGCAAAAATCAGCCTGCTGCTGAAGGTAGGAGACACCTAAGTTCCATGGCCTAAAGAAACCTTGAAAGCAATGGTTATCACTGAACCAGTGGGAAGGTGGCACCTCTGAACTGCCTTCAAGAGATGAAGGGCCTCATTCAAATCCAGTACTTGGCTATGTGGCATCTAATTTTAGCATGCTCTTTAGCAAGTTCCTTCATGTTAAAGAATGAAAGCAGAATCCACCACATAAATGAGAGCAGAATGAGAGCAGAATCCACCACATAAAATATTATAAATTAGTTTCCCAGACTCTTCAAATTCCTTTACTCTTAGTTTTTTAGATTGGTTTTTTGTTTGGTTTGTCTGGTTTGGTTTTTTGTTTGGTTTTTGTTTGGTTGGTTTTTTGTGTTTTTTTGGTTTTTGGTTTTTGTTTTTTGTTTTTTCTATTACTAGTGCCACTTCTGGTGCAGCTGGTGAAAAATATCCCAGCCCTCAAACAGATTTGAGTGACATAGCATTTGGACCTCACATACTTATTACACCCATGTAAAGTGAGGATCCCACCACAGCCTCCTGCCTTAAGTCTGGTCTTTGCCTTATAAAGTGACTTCAGTCACATCATCCTTAATAATAAGCTGTGCTTGGGACCTTGATGGCCCTCTGATTCATGGCCCAATTTATCTGCTTCTATCAGGGAATATTTCCAATATTTCCAATGAAGAGGAAGAGCTGAGTCAGGCACTGATTTCTCTGCCCCCGATTTCAAAGAAGAAATCTCTAGTCTTTACATAGAACAAGTTTTTAGAGACGTATAAGAAAAGAGGAGCTTCTTCTTAAACACATGGCATAAGGAGACTAA
The DNA here is from genome assembly GCA_013400585.1 of Chloropsis cyanopogon. NCBI lineage: Eukaryota > Metazoa > Chordata > Aves > Passeriformes > Irenidae > Chloropsis > Chloropsis cyanopogon. The sequence continues at coordinate 21,859 of WEZZ01008931.1, read as the reverse complement.
AATCGCAGATCCAACAATCTGTTTTGAACAACAACCTATTGTTTATTAATCTGAACAAAAGAAGTCAAAGAAAAGTGTTTATAAAACCACACACAGCTCCTACATAAGTGAATTCACATCAGATCTGTTACTCTGAGCAAAAACTACATGTGGTCTAATATTACAGAGATGATTAACTGAATAATGTATTCAGTCACAGCATCAAAATGTGTCAATACAGTAAATGGACAGTATTCAATCAACTCCAGTAAACACCAGTTAAAATACTCTGGGAAATGAAGAACTCTTTGCCAGAATGCTATCTAACAGAAAATTACTCACAGACAATTTGACTGGCCCCATACAGATGAATTACTTTATGCTCAACTAGGAATTAGAGGGAAAACAAAATACTGGACACTATAAGATTCTCTACTCCTTGGTAACCTAAATCAGAAATTATATTCTAAATCCCAAAAATAATTGGGACATCATGCTATCAGTCAAAAATATTGGAAGATATTTATAATAAATATATATATGTGATTGAAAATTGCACACCATTTTGCATACCCTCACATTCTTCTTCATCCTAACCATTTGCACACAAATAAGGAATCCTTAAGTGCATTTTAAATCTACACTACCTTCAAAAATAGAGAACTTTAAAGATATATTTATTATTTTGTAGGAAAGGTAATGGTAATATGAATGAAATAATTACTTTGTTTGAATAGTGGTAAGATTTATTCATAACAAAATCCTCTTATAAAGAAGGAACACTGAACACTATGGATCTTGACAAGCAAAATAACAGAAAATTTTATCAAGAAAATGTGCATTCATAGGTGAAAGACTTTCAGTACATTACTTTTCAATATATCTCTACTACTAATGTCAGAGCAACATGTCAAGGCATATCCAGCATATGCCATGTTTATCAGGCAGAAACAAAATGTAGATTCAAAAAAAAAAGTCAGAAGTGTCTGATCTTCTTGCACTTTGGAGGATTTTCTAGTGAAAGCAGTTTTTTTAAAGCTGCTGAACCAATGTTTTAATTTAGCAAAGATAAGTATGATTTCCTCTGTGTGACCTTGAATTTTAAGTCTTAGCCCAGAGGGAATATTTACAACTTGTAAACAAACTCTGATAATGGAAATTCTGACAAATCTCACCATTATAATGCTAGTTACATTTATCTTCCATTTTTTCCCTTTTCTCCCCCCTCTAAAACATAAATATCCACAACTGACTAAAATCCTTATCTTAAGTCCCTATCAGAACATGTCAGACCTTAAAATCCACAGGATTACTTCTCATTTACTTTGATTTGGCTCTACCTTAGTGTGTACAAAGGCAGTATGTATTCAGGCCTGTATTCCATTTTGGAGCCTTTCACAAAATAACTCATATTGGCAAAATTTAAGCACATGATTATCTTTGTTTTCACAAAGACTGTAGTAATCAAAAAGTCCTTTTTTTGTGTGTTCTAACTGGCTTTCTTACCTCCTACTGTAAAGAAGGAGGTTTCTCTCCCATGGCCTTTCAGAGTCAATCCATCCCCTGCCTAATGCAACACTGACAATATAGGCAACGTAGGCACTTTTTGGTGACAAGAAGTAGTGTGTCTGGGTTCTTATGAACACATATTGTGAGTGACCACAAGCAACGCTACTCTCAGGTTACACAAAATCCCCTTATTGTTTTGTGGGGGGAGTGAGATGGTGAATGAGCTGCCCAACTACTGCTGACAAACCTCAGTAGCCACATTTCACACTGCAGCAGGGTTTTGCTCAGCTCAATAGGGACCATAGAAACATCCTCACCAGCAATGACTTCCAAGAGAGGACTTGCATGTGCCATAAAGCTTCCATGTGCTATTCAGGTGCTCGCTCTCTATCATGAGTGCTCTGTCTCTAGCCCAACAGTCAATGTCTTTTGCTCCAGCCCTTCCCATCATCATGTGGGACACACCACATGACCAGGTCATGCAGACCAGACATGTTTTGGCCAACTACCACATCAGCTGCACTGTAACATGGAGGGGTGAGTCAGAGACAGAGAGGACACACACCCAAAGCCCCTGTGGGGAGCCTTATTCTTTGAACCCAGCCTTATAGAGGGGGCTTGAAAAGTCCCGGTCTAAAATGCTCATTGGTCTGCTCTTAACACCTCCCATTTCTCTGAGCAGTGAGATGTCTGCAGCTTAGGATGGAATTTGAATGTGATTGGTTGAGGTCCCTGTGTGTCAACCCAGAGGCCAGTTTATAGAACCGGGCTGGGTTTCTAATTTATAACTGCATTAATTGCTCAGGCACAGAGTGGCTGTAACACTGCTCCATGGGCCTTATTCCAGTGGTAAACTTGGTTTTGTAATCAGTAAGCAGTGGTCACACAAGACCTTTTCTGCTCCTTACACTACCCCACCAGGGAGTAGGCAGGGAGGGCACAAGAAATTGGGAGGGGACACAGCCAGGACAGCTGACCCCAGCTGACCAAAGAGGGTCAGTGCCGCAGTGCATCCCCCAAAGTTGGGGTGCCGGCCAGCTGGGGGGTCGGGGACGCTGTATCAGCAGCTCTGCCTGTTACCCCCTAGACCGGCAGGTGAGGGAGCAACAGGTTTGGGTTTGTGCAGAGTGCTCCTGGGTCCAGACGGCAGGCCAACCAGGAAAGCAGAGGCTTGACTCAGTCCCACTCTCAGGATCGGTCTTTATTCCATCATGGGGTCAGGGACCAGAGTGACTAACTCTCTTTGGGATAGGGCTTTAGTACCCCAGGGGCGGGGCGAGGCAATAGCCAATGGTGTGGTCTCGGGGTTAGTGTGACACAGGGATTATACAATGAGGATCCTGGGGAGGCGGGACCCTTCCCCCGGGGGATGAAGAGTGAGGGGCGTCTCGAAGCCCCTTCTAGAAATAGGTGTGGACTAGGCAGGGGTAGCCGTGAGAACCTGGGTGTCCACCTATCCCTCGGTGGACGGGCGGGGAAGTGGGCAGGGTCTCTGGGCAGGGGCAGGGTCTGGGAAGGGGGCCCCCAGGGGGAGATAGGGAGGGGGGGAACCGGGGCAAACCAAATTCACATTAATACAATAATAAAAACATAGATAATACAACTCCACAGGTCAGCTTGACATTTAATGGCCAGATTTGTTTACTGCAGGATATAGAGGGGACTGAGCAAGCAGATGTGTGATGCTTGGTTGCCAGGTGTGTTTTGGAGATTTGGCTTTATAAAGGCACACCTATAAACTGTTCCTTGCTGATCATCTTAATTCTTGTGCTAAGAACATAATTTGCCTTTTTTCTTACTTATTGTACAGTTTGTTTGCAGCATGGCTGCAACTTGTCTTCAGAGAAAAGGATACTGAGATCTTAAGTTCTTCTTGACCTCCTCTTCTGGTGGGCAGAAAAATGTTTTACTATGCCAGTACAGTTCATATACAGTAGTGTTATTTGGGTTTTAGGATTCACAGTTATTATTGTCTACTACTGTTATTTCAGTATTTGGTGAATGAAAAAAGAAAATAAATCTTCTCTAGAATCTGTCTCCTGCAAATATATTCATTAAATGGGAAGTCTGTGAGAGGCCTTGGTATCAGCTGTCTCGTTGACTTGAAGCTGTACCACTGCAGGTTGTAACAAGTGTCTTTGTGAAAGTCCTCTCCTTTGTGGCTTCACAAACTGCTTATACCTCCTTATACTCTGGAAAAGAAGTTCAGATGTTAATTCGGGGAAACCAGTCAGCAATGTGCTGACTGAAATTCCTGCCTTATTGCATCAGATAGGTCTGAGGAGAGGGCAAACCTTCCAGCAAGTGAAACGCCATGTTGTATGCCTTTCAAAATCAGGAGGAAAGATTTGTCCCTTGTTCAAGAAGAAAATAGTAAATGCTCTCAAAACAAGTCAAAATCTCCAGTACCACAAGGATTTTTTTCTTTTGATCTGTACCTCTCCTTCCATATGTTATCTTATGATAACACAATACAGAACTACAATACTATGCATACCTTTTTTTTTATTGTTTTGGTCCTAAAGCTACAATTCTGCTAGGAACAGTCTGGTTTAAACTGCTTTTCAAGTTCCAGAGTCGTACTGAAAAAGTAAAATTCAGTGCAGCTATTTATGAAGATATGTTCAGTAACTGTGATGGAAAAACAAAATGACCCCAGAGCAGAAACCAGCTGTATCCAAGCATGTATTGCAGCATGTATAATTTTCCACAGCCTTGGGCAAGAAATCTATCCATAACAAAATTTCTAAGGTGTCAGAGTAACCAGAAATGCATTAACAAATAGATAATTAGGGACTGATTATGAAGACTTACCAGATGGATATAAAATTAAAGTTTGGGGATTTTTTTTTCAGTTTTGAGTTTTTATATATTACCCTAGTAACCTGTATTTAGCTGCAGTCCACAATTTTGTTCTCTCCATTACCTAGTATAGCCAAGAAGTTATTTAACTGTTGTTATTGGAATTTCACTCACACATTCTTCCTCATTTAATTCAAAATGCTTCATCTGGGACCCAATTCATGCCTTTATTTCACTAGGCTGTCAAAAGATTAAAAATAATCAGTAAATAAGAAGTATTTTTCATTTTTAAGCAGTTGTAGAAGGAATTGCCTTTTCAGTAATATTTATATTACAAGCAACTAGTTTTCTTTCAAACAGTACTTTTCGTGAGAAAAAGAAAAGGGTATCCTATATGCTGTCTAACATTCATAAAAATGACGTTACTGAGGTACTGTGCTTAGGGGTCTGGGTATGTAAAGTTCACTGTCCAAGCTTCCTAGCTATTTTGATCTCATTTACACACATTGAAAACTTCTTTCATGGCTGTTTACAGCAAACAATGCCCATACCAAAATACTTGCCCTATCTGTTACATCTAGGAAGTTTAAGCTAAATTGATTAGACTAGCAAGTGAGAAGGAAAAGCCAAAGTTGCTATCAACATGTAGACTGAAAATAGATCTAAGTTCATCACAACATGACAGATTCATCATTAATCAACTGTAAGTAATACAGGGATAAAGTTTTTCTATTAACAAAGCACGTGATTGTGTAAGGAAAATAAAAGCAATGCAAATTTTCCAAAATGTCCTTTTGCTGTGTCAGAAGCTACTACTGGGAGGGCAGCTCCTCAAAACTATACTGTCAGTTCACTGCTGCCACACTGAGATTGCAAGTGAGAGTGATAATAGATGCTTAAAAAAAAAAAAAAAGCCTCACCACTAAAAAATGAGTTCATTTAACATGATTTTCTAAACAGCTGTCAAATGGTAACAGCTTTTGTTTATTACTACTACAGGCAAACCATTGCTCTGGATTCAAAATCTCCAGGTTTGAATTATCAATTCCCCAGCCTCTTCAATCCCTCAATTGTCCATTAACACGTCAGCTGTAAGGGCTCTTGCTTTATGAGGGAGCTGTGGTAAATACATGCATGATGCAGAAAATATTTACCACAAAAAGAAATCTATGCATGAGTACGCCCTAAACTCACAGCAGTGCTCTGAATATCATCTTGGTGATGCCACTAGATTTTATGTCTCAGGAATCCTGATAGTTCTCCTACCCTATGGAGGGTCTGTCCTCACCCTGCATCCCCAAAACAAAGAGGACTTGATACATGAACAAAGAGAAGGAAACAGAGAGAGAAATTTTTGTGTGCTCTCGCTAAATAAGTTGTCTGACAGGGAACAAGGAGAGTTGTACTGTGCATATGTACTATTGTGGGAAAACCTATCTGGGTCTATTACAATAAAGAAACAGATGAAGAAAAGTCCATCTGTGCACAAATATGACCCCTGTGATGCTGCCAGCATCGGAGTGATCTGCCAAATGATACCATCTGCACAAATGGAAATTCTTCCATGAGCAGATTGAGCTCACGGGCAGATTTAGTAAAATTCTTAAAGGAGCACTGTATCCAAGGGGACTGTCCACTTTGGAGGTGGAGGAAGCTTGCTATCTGCTAATGTGTGTCTGCTACATAGCACACTGGTGGTCTGAAGGATGTTGTCCTTCCCAGAAGTTGGGGGGAGGGGATAAAGAGAATAGGGCAATGAACTTCTCCATCTCCTGGGATCCTTGACCAGGACAAGTGCATCTTGTTTTCCAGTCAGAAAGAACTAGGTCCTTCCATTGTACTCCTCTAGCATAACTCCTCCTTGGCATCTCAGTGAGAGCAACTGGAAAACCCTTGTTCAGGGCTTCATTATCACTTCATTTCAAGGACCTCATGGCACAGTGGTTTTAGATTCCTGATTTTGAGTGGAACACCTGATCTAACAGAGCTCCTAATCTGCAGAGAAGGAACTTAATGCCCTAGCACAGCACCCCAAGTGATTTGGGGTGAGGTGATCTCATCCCAAAGAGTAGCATAGGTGGTTGAATCCATATGGGCCTTAAGCACTTTTTTGATAACACCCACCCTAGAAAGAGGACATCTGTACCCTGGAGCACAATGAAGTTGCCTAATTTCACCAATGCTTTCACAGTTCACCTTATCTGAAGGACATTGCCAAAAAAAGTCACTGGAATCACCTGGCAGGGAGAGAAGCTGTCTGCTCTGGCAGTAAATTGGGTCCCATGACTTGAGATGGTGTGTGGTTGAAGTCACGTAAATATTCATGCATAGGTGCAGTTGTGTTTGAAAGGGGCTGCATAGGAAATTAAGACAGTGAGGCAAGGATCTGCCCACAGATGCCATGAAGTTGAAAAAGAGTCTGATCTAAAGTTAAAAGTAGTCTAAAACAGTAAAATAGGAAGTTTTACTTGTTGCTGAGCCCCCTTCACAATTTCTCTGGGTTTACAATGACATTTTAACATCCTCATGTGTCCCCTGTTGCTTTTTGAAAGACCAGTATATAAATAGATAGATCAAGAAACTGACTTTGTAATGAAAAGTAAATATGACCATGCACAAAGCACTGTCAAGAGACAATTGTCAAATTAGAAAGGACAAAAATACATATTTTCTTTAATCCTCTTTTTGGAAGACATTTTAGGTGCTACTTGTAGCACCAAACAATAATAAAATCAGAAATAACTTATGTTAATGATATCCCTGGAAAAATACACAGAACATGAATGTCACTCGTTATAGGCCTTATGCCACTTTCAGTCAGTACTATTTCTGCTGATAAAAGTTTGGATATTTTATCAAGAAAGGTGGTATCTTTACATGTCTTTCTTCTGGATGTCCTTCTAACACAGGGAAATATCTTCATTTTTCTTATCCAGAAGCAAAAAACTTCTAACCAGTATTTGCTGGTCCTGATCTGAGATACAGGCCTTGTATCCACAGGCATTTATTAATGAAAGCCCAGTTCCAAAACTGTCCTTATTCTGCAATGACGAGCACTGAAATATTGAGCTTGAGGAGTTGGAGTTCTGAAACAGAAATTGTATCGCTGTCATAGACACTTGGGTATCTCCCCTGGGCGTCCCAGAGGAGGGTGTACAGTGCAGCAGGGCTGCTGTGGGCAGGCACATATGTGAAACACTGTGCTTTGCCAGGTGCCCCCTGCCCCGTGTAGTGCAAACTAAAGACAACCTGCTCTCTCCAAAGTTTTTCTTCCCAGAAAAAAAAAAAACTACTTGCCTTTTTTTCTCCCTTGGAGAGCACAGCAGCTGTAGGACACAGCCTCACCCTTTTACATAAATAAATCACCTTTCAGAAATGCAGAAGAGTCACTTTAGCTGTATTCCTCAGTCTGAAGGGATTCACAGCTACACCTCTCCCAAGAGCATGTTAAAGCTACCAGCTGTTCTGGAAAGAAGGCATTCTTCTATCCTGTGGCAAAAAAAAGATAGTAAAAGTGCCTTGACAAGTAGGTAACAGGTAGAGAGATTAACCATCAATGGTTTTTCACATGAAACTGAAGCAGCCTGTGTAGCACAAAACTTCTTCATCTCCTGCAAGCACCCTGATTACAAATTTATGACCTAAATCAGCCGCAATTAAAAAAAAAAAAAGGACACTTATTCTGTTTAATGAGAGATGCCACCCTCCAAAATGTCCATCCTGAATTTAGCCTGTTTTTTCTTTTTCAGAGATAGCATTAAGCTATTCAAACAAAGAAAAGAAAAGAAAAGAAAAGAAAAGAAAAGAAAAGAAAAGAAAAGAAAAGAAAAGAAAAGAAAAGAAAAGAAAAGAAAAGAAAAGAAAAGAAAAGAAAAGAAAAGAAAAGAAAAGAAAAGAAAAGAAAAGAAAAAAGAAACAAAGGAAAAAGAACCTATATACTTGTGAGAGACGACTGATTGATACATGCTGTCAATGGACTAGTTTCCAAGCTGATGGTGACAGCTCTTCCAAAACCGCTTTAGAACTAGGTTTTGAGGGTGCAGGGAAATATGTATAAATATAGGTATAACAGAATGCCTTCTGTTCAAAATTATTTTTCTTCTTCCAAGAAATGTTTTAAATGTTGACAACCAAGCTGTATCAGAAAACTAATCAGCACATTGACACCTCAGAGTCAAAACGGAATGCAGACTCCACTTAACTTGAATGGCAGTTGCATGGTGACACTTGTCTTCTGTGCAAATTATTATGGAAGAGAACCAAGACCTGAAATATTTGGGTTCTTTGTTTTGCCAGTGTTCCTGTGAGATACTAACCAAGATACGAGACTTATTTTTGTGTGTGTGTGTTTTGTGGTAGGTTTTTTGGGGTTTTTTTTTTTTGGTTGTTTTGTTTTGTTTTGTTTTAGTTATGCATTAGCTTACTCTTCAGTTATGTGAGGAGTTTAGTTTAGAAAGTGATAAAAAATTTTTGGATGAATAGCATCAGCCTGCTGTGTACATTTTGCAATCATACTAATCACTCAGGGACACAGCTGAGCTTAGGCACTAAAGAAATGGCAATATACCTAGAGGGAAGGTCCAGTGTTTTCTTCTTCAGGAGCAAGAAGTTGTCTGAATAAAAAATCTACAGGAGGTATCTGTTTACATAATTTCAATATGAATTATTTTCACTTCCAGTTTGCTGCATCATTTTATTATAACAGAATTCATACAACTGTGGTCAATCTTGGATCAATTTCCTTAGTTTTTCTCTTGAACAACTTAACTTTTTAAAACTAAAATTCTATATACAATAATGTAATAATATATTACTGTTAGAATACTAGACATATGTAAACCACTTAGTAAATTATGATTTCATTTTTTTTTCTTGTCAGCATAGGATATCATTTCATCCATCTTCACTCTGCATTAAACACTGTTGTTACAAAAATAAGGACAGGGTCTTACAAAAACCTGATGCATTATGCATTAGAACCGAGCAATGTATATCAAAGAGAAACTAATAAAAATGATACTAATGTTAATGAAGGTTATTTTTTCATCTAATTTTAGAATTCCTGCTGATAATAAAGCTCTTGATGCAATTCTTTTTCAAGAAAAATGAAACAGATAAAAGTAGGAGGAATAATTTGCTTTATGCAAGACGATAATTTATCTAGGTATTTTTTACTTTTGTTCCAACTGAGAAGTCTTTCAATTAAGGCTGCATAGGTTGCGTTATCAGCAAGATACTGCCTTTCTCTGAGTATTTTGCATACTGGGGAATATCCCAAGGACAACTCTTGTTCCTCTCTTGTCAAGATATGCTATAAACTGTCAGGTGGCTATTTACTCCACCCAGCTGAAAGTCTGTCTTGAAGGATATTTGATTAGGTTCATCTGATCAAGACAGAGATCTTACATTACCAGAAGGATGGTAATTTCTACTGCCGAGTTATATGTTCAGAGGTACATGCATAGTTCTGTCTCCTACTTCAGACCCATTGTAGCTTAAGTTTCTTTGCCAGTAAGACATAGATCTTATTGCAAGTTCAAGACTGCACTAATCTCATCTGACAGCATTATCTTTTATGCCATATTACAAGATTAATTTACTCAGCTTCATAAACAATAAACTTGGTTCTAAAACTTTGCTATTTCTCTGATTTAAAAATCGTTACAAGTAAAAGCATTTAAAACTGTATAACCTCCAAACTTAAAGAAGAAATGACCATGAGCTGACTTCACACTTCAAACAGTTATTCCCTTTAGATTTTGAAGAACAATATCGTATATAGTTTAGATAATTTAGGGGTTTTTTTTGTTTGTTTGTTTTTTTTAATATAGAAAAGAAAAAGCTTGTGCAGGTATTATCAAAAGCTCTCCACCAAGGTACCAAGCATACAAAATTTAAAAGATTAATCGACCTCTAGGAAAGAGATGGATGACCATCGATTACCATGCACACATGTCCAAGATAATAGATGAGTGCTGTTGGACCATTTATCTTTGTGAATGAGCCTGACTTTGGTTAACTTACCACTCATCTTTGGGAGTCCTGCTATTAGCACCTAACCTTAAGTAAAGAAAAACAAACAAAAAAAAACACATACTACTGTATTCTAAGCCACAACTTTGAACACAGTCTCATCAATACAGCCATAGTTCATCATAGTGTTGGAGCTCTTCTGCAAAAAGAGATTGTTTCATTTTTTCACATTCCTATAAAGAGATCCACAAGATTTTTTGTGTTTTTCTGACAGGACCTATATTCAATGTCTTGCTCAGGTCATTTTTCCTCTTAAAATTTATATTTACATTTTGAGAACAGGTTGAAAGTGTAAGAAACCATTCCGTAAAGATAGAAATGTTTATCAAAGCTTTCCCCTGTCTCTCATTCTGATTTTGTGCTTTTGTACTTACACAGTGTCAGATGAGCTTTAAACAAATGTTCCTGCTATTCACCAATAGAAGCAAGAGCCAGAGCAGCCTATTGAAAATAGATATAACGTTCTGCTGACCTTTGTTGTGCTGTAGAAGATCTGGGCCAGATAGCCAGTGTTTCTTTTATAACATCTGTTGGAGGATGTCAAGCAATCTAAATTCTACCACAGCAGGAGACAAAAGAGATAAATTTTTGAATGACATTCCTATTCCCTGTTCTTTTTCTGAGATTCCACTCAAGATCAGCTGTAATTGCTACATGCAGCACCAAATTCAAAATCTGATCTGCGTATGTATACACAATATGTTTTAAAATTAAACAGCTATATGAGGAAATTAAACATGCCTATTTTGCCACCAGCTGTGCACGGGCTTCTTGGAACACAGCTATTGATCATGTTTGGGCTTGTCATTATTCTCAGCCAGATCCTCAGCTTCAACTTTCAGAGTTCACTGACACAGTATACAAACTCACAAGTAACAGATGATTTTCAAGCTTGATGTGAACTTCCAAGAACAACCATGTCTGTACACTGTTATTAATGCCAAGGGAACTTAGTCTGGGCACACACTGGCCTCATGCCCAGTGAAGATTATAGAAACTGCTGGCCAAATTTCTAAGAATGTATATTCCTGACAACCCAGGAAACATTTCAACATGTGTACTGCCTGAGATTTTAATGCTGATAATTAAGAGAGAAAAGTCTAATAGGCAGGAAAAATTCTCATTAAACATGATAATTTCATCCAGGATTCCTTCCTTGCTCCCAGAGGAGGTCTGGTCTGACAGCAAAGGAAGAAATCACTCTAGGAAAGGGAATAAAACTAAGAAAAGTGAAGGGTGGATTAATTTCATATAGCACTTTGGATAAGTATCTAAATGCACTTGCCTTAGCAGCAGATGAATCAGACTATATGCAAACCTTACTCTTAATGTTATGTAAATCATGATCTGAAGTCTAAAAACTACACTTTATTAACAACTATGCTTCACAGCTTCTATTAAGCAAGATCAAATATGTTTATCCAGGGGAAAGAAAGCTAAAGGTGTCAATGTTACACAGGGCCGTTGCAGGTCAGGATTAAAGAAATTAATTATTATACTATACTCAAGGTGCAAGTGAAAAAGAAAAAATATTTGGCCTATCACAGGAAGTTTATGAATCCTTAAAATCCATTCAGTGCCTAAACTGATTACAGAACAGTGTTGGCCAAAATCAGTTTTCACCGCATTGATAATTCAAATATTTCAGTGTTTGTTTGCATCCAGAATTAAAATGAAAGATCCATGCTTTCAAATTATTCATGAAAGGGTTCAGTTTCATAGAAATGCCTCAGAAATGTCAAAATGAAATTTGACATTGCCAAGCTAGTCAAAATATTTTGTCATTTGCAAACTTCTCTTATTTCACTCAACAGCACAAGAACTTTTGGGAGAGATGAGAGTATGTTCAGCACATCTATTTTCCTCAGCAGTGCTGGAGAACTCTGCAAACCATAGCCTACACTGGCAGGTCTACGCACTCCTTAGTGGATGGGATCCTATCCTGACAATAGGTGTGAGGATGCTCTGTGCCCATCTGACTTAAAAGGTGCCCCTTGAGTTCAATCAAGTGAGCAAACTTCCTATATCATTTTCTGATTAATTTAGGGAAAATTTCCATTTTATGAATACTGTGTCTGTCATAAAAAAGCAATCAAATACTAAAGTTCAAAAGAGTTTAGAAAAACTTAGCTTAAGTTCCCTTATTCTAATGTTGTTGTAAGAATAGTAGGGCTCGAATTATAGGGTGCTTAAGCACCTTTTCTAATACAATTGTAGAACAAGTTGCTTCAAGATCAACCCAAACCCTGTGACTGATCACTTATACTGAAACCAAACTAAAATATTCCATTTCTTTTCTTTCTTTTGTGTAGCTGCTCTCACTTCAGTCTGCTACCAGATGCTTATTTTCTGTCAGACTGTCATATTCTTTTGGGAAACATTTTTCTTGCTTTAAAAATGTTTCCACTTAATCATTTCACTTGACCAAGGTGACTTTTTAACATTAGTTCATTCTAACTAAACTAGTGAAGTTCTAATCAATGCAAGTTCAGAGCCCGTTTTGCATCCAAATTCCTTCTGTTTTCACTGATCTCTTGCTGACAGAGCAATTTAACTTCCTTTGGTTATCCTTCATATATCATATATAACGGCTGTTGTAGGAATATTTGTCTGTGCCTTCCACACCACCATCCTTCTAGTTATCAAGATAAGACTGCTTTTTTTATTAAATAAAAGCCTTTTTATGCTTTTAGGGTTTTTTTGGTTGGATTTTGTTTGGGTTTTTTTTTTGTTTGTTTGTTTTAGGTTGGTGTTGGTGTTGTTGTTGGGTTTTTTTAGCAACATCTATGAACCTGTGCCATCCATGTTTGTTATCACAGGATAAATCAGTTGGAAGGAGGGCACCCAGCCCTACACTCTGCTCTAAGATGCACAATATCTCTGTGACCCTGTTTGGCTACCCTCATGGGGAGTCTGAGCCTCTCTCATCTCAGATTGCTCCCATTGTCTCTTGTGCTCCTGAACTACCATTAATATTTGTGAATTTTAGGGAAGTCCACTTGTTCTCTTTTCTTTAACTTCTGTGCCAGATGGGTGGTCACTCCACATCTGTACTGCACAAGTTCTGTGTAAAGCAAGCTCAGGATACCCGGGTTTGCTCAGGTGTTGCTACTGTCAGTGTTAGCAAGGGCATCTCATTTTGGGTGCTGGAGGTGTATTTAGCCCAGAACTCCATCCCAGGAAGAAGTGACAAAGTCCTGATATATTCCTCTGCAGGAACACCAAGGCCTGAAGCCTTGTGTTAATTTAAAAAATGTTGCTCTTTAGTTATAGTTTATTGCTGTAATCCATGTTAAAAACCTAATTTTTAAGAAAATAACCCACGGAAGTGAAAGCTCCACTTTTTTGAAGAAACTCCAAGGAGTATCCATTATGAAAATAGGAAAATTTTCTATTAGTAAAGTAATATATGTAGTACCTTTGGATCAAGTATAATTTATATACTTGTCCTCCCATAGTCATTTCACTACCCTCGTTTCTCTCTGAATCAGGATAGCATAATTCCAGAAGGTTCAATCATCCCAAACCCTTCTGCATGCCAGTGACACTGCTTCTCTTCAAACCATGGTGGAGGTATCTGATCTTCTGCCTGTCAGGAATATTCCCACAAACACTAAAAGCACACCTAATGAACACTCAGAATAGTAAAGTACAAAATTATATGCAACACCATTGTTTTCTTTTCACAGTCATTTTCATAATCTTTCATTGTCATCCTCCAAAGACACCCTAAATCCAATACAACCTTTCATGCTTTTATCATACCCAGTAAAAGTACTGACGCTTGTTCTTAGTCTTGGCTGTAAGTCAGGACTTAATACTCTGAGTATCTCCTCTCAAACTGTCAGTCCAAGAATCTATGATACATGTGGGAAAATATCTATTGAAATACATGTATGTTTACCAGTTACAACTTCAGAAGTAATCCTTAATCTTGTCTGAAGAGGAAGTCTGCTGCAACTGAGCTTCCACAGCACAGTCCCCATGTTTCCCCAAATTTGTCTAATGAATGACATGGTCTGTGGTTACTTTGAAACCCATTTGTCACTTGGAGAGATAAAAATCAAATTCAAGGCATATTATGTCTTTATTTCGCATGCATGATATCTTTGACCCAATCACATGTTGCAGTGCAATTAAACCAGACAGCCATAGAATTATATGTCCCCTTGAATTAAAACATGTGAATGGTTCTTAAATTCTCCTCATTAATCAGAAAAGCAGGTTAAGCACCTTGCACATCTCACAGTATTTCATACCATGGCATATACATCTTTTCTTGAGTTGGCAGCATTAGGCACTTAAGTTTGAAGTTAGAGGTGTTAAATATGCACTCAGGCCTCTGCTTTGCCTTTATCTTTACTTGAGTCATGTGATCATTTCTGTGCCTCCCTTTCTGCTAGGAAGTAGATTTTCATTGTCTGAACTTGTTCCACATTTTCAAGCTGTTCAATGGAATAATCATTATTTTCTGCACCTGTTTCCTCAGCTATGTGGCCCCCTGTGTATCATTATTAAAGCTTTGTGCAAAGAGAATTTTCTAAATTCATCCTAAATTTGTAAATAGTTTTGGTCATATACAGTTTTGCTCTTCAGACAATTGGTTTTTTATGTAGAATATTACCATCCCTCTAATTAAAACAACACCACCACCTCCAGTTTTATAATACCTAACTTCTGTGATGTTTTGTCCCAAAATATTTCTAGAAGGTAAGTTTAAGGAGTAATTGTCCCAGATGTCAGCATGAAAGCAGTTCTTGAAGCCTTAAGAAGTGCTTTGACAGCTCCAGATGAAAGACATAAGACCTAAGGGAATTCTCTGTATTTCTGGGAATGTATTAGTTAAATGCAGGATTTAACTTCTGCATCCTCTAAGTTTCTTCAGCAAGTGCAAGCATTTAATTTTATTCTTCTCTGTAAACTCATAAGAATGAAAACTCTGGGTGCTCCCTTTCTCATGGCCACTTATTATGCTCATTCTTCTGAATTTTCAAAGGATAACACTCACTGTTTTGCAGCTTCATCTCCTTTCTGATTTCTTATTTTAAAAAATGCATTTGTGGTACATGCTATATATAGGAGTAATTATGGTTGAAAATAGGGTACATTGATGTTAGACTTTTTTAACCCATGTAGGCCTATTTGGAAACATTCCCATTAACATTACGTATGTGAAGAAAAAAAAGAGAGGAGGGACAGGGGATCTTAATCCTTTTTGTTGAATTTAAGAATATTTTACAGAATATTTTCCTTCCAACCAAACAGGAAAAAAAGACAAGAAAATGAAAAAATTTCTTTCAGGTCCTGTCTGGGTTTCTCAGCCTGGTTAATTCCCCTACCATGAGCTTTTTTAGTTTACAAGACTGTGGTCCATCCAGAGAGACACAGCTTTATAAAAGACCCTGTCAAAGAGCACCAGGATGAAGCATTGAAGCAACTGTTCCTTGGCCCATGGCCACATCTTGTAGTATGTTTATCATCCCAGCCCTCTATAAGATCTGCGGGTACTGCTGAAGTCAAAACAGTTTTAAATTAAAATGAACATGTTCAGATTGTAGCAGCCATGTACTGTTCTGGAAATTGGATAAAGTTGAAATGGTAAATTAGGATTCCTTTGAGATGGCCAATATGTTGAGAAGTAGAATTCCAGTAGTGCTGTGAACTTGCTGCGTGGAAAAAAGTAATTATTATTCTGACATTATTGTGATCGCAATCAGAAGGAAAGCTTTTATTTTTCTTGGCCAAAACAGTCAGAGGGGTCTTGATGGCCTGTTTGATGTGTGCTGATAATTATTTATTTCACCAAAAATGAATCTGCTAAAGTGCTTCACGTAGGTATGTAGACATTAATTTTTTTAAAACAAGATGCTGCCTGAAATGTATTTTCATGTATGTCCCTCTCAGTGAGATCTACTGAAGGAAAACATCATTATTACAAGATCAGCACAATTTTAAATATGTCCCTGTACATCCAAAGAAATAACAACCTAATTCTTGTCCCAACTTCTTTAATATGATCCAGAAGCAATCCTTTTTTAAATGCACTGCCTATGAAGAGGGTATATCCTGATTGGTGTGCATTGACTAAAACGTGTGTGTGTCTGAACCTTGAGGCAAGGGGTACACCTGTTAAATATGAAACAGAAGTCTATTTACCAGCCATGCACATTGTTGCAACTTGTTTTCTATGTTGGAGTTGCACAGTCTTCTGCCACAACTGAGATGGATTTCATTCTAAAAAAAAAAGAAATAAATCTCATCTCTTCCATATAACACAGGTGGGACCTGTTAGCCTTTTCAACGTCTACTGGATATGGTTTGCAGAGGGCCAGACCAGAACACAGCTTCATCATGGCCAAGGATGCACATGGAGATACAGTGCTACACTTCACTGGAGAAATTACAGCCCAGATTGTGTTTTAGGGCAAAAAAAAAAGCCCTATACTTCTTGCCTGCCCTGCTTGATATTTTCTAAAAAGTAGTGGGTGTTGCTCTGCCAACAATAGCTGCACTTCTGGGTCCCTGGGAGTCATTCAAGCAGAGGAGAGACAGAAGTGTCATTCCTCAGCTCCAAGGAGAGCAGTTTACAAAAGATGTTGCCCAAAACCTCCAGAACTGGATTAGCTCCTTCTGTTATAAACAAAGTTTTGTTAAACCGTTTGTATTACATGTTAAAAGAGTGTGTTACAATTAGAAGCAGTATTAATTGTATTAATAAAGGTTGTTCTTTGTACCCCTTGCTAACCCTATCCCTTACCAAACCCTACTCACCCCGTGCGGAGCGGCTCCACCCCACCACTGCCTCTCGCCCAGCTGAAGACACAAGATGGGATTCCGAGCATCATGGGACTTTATGCAAATCGCAAACCAGGAAGTCACAGCACGAGGATTGGAACCCCAAAAAAGACTATAGGAAGCCCCAATCAGAAAACCAGGGACATCAGCAAAGAGAGAAAACTTACCTGTATTAAAATTCACCCCTAGCAGCGAGCCGACAACCTCGTCATAATCTGAGTCTCACGGGCAGAGAATCAGACCCCCCCTCAGCTTCGAGCCACTGGGAACTTCTGAGACCACGCCCGTGAGGAGAGGAGCTCCCAGCTCTGCTCCGACAGGAGCAAAGCCGCACAGAGCCTCCTCCGAGTGGACGCTGGCAGACAGTGGCGGCAGCGGTGCACAGCCCCAAAACTTCCCCCCTGAAGCTGACCCTTAAATAAAGGCATTTTTTTTGTTAAGACACCAGAGTCTTACGCCCGAGTCATTTCTTTCACTTCTTTCCTCAGGAGGTGCCACCCTTGATTATGCCTCTCGTTACTAATTGTAAGTGTTGGTAATGTCCTCTTCTCGAACAAACTTTTTTGTTAAACTTCCATAAATTCCTCCTTATTTAGCCTGAAAACAAAAAAGACAACCTACTCTACTCCTGCAAGTGAAACTGCTGAAGCAAAAGGCCTGCTATCCACCAGAAATAACTAACTGTGTGAAACATCTTCCAGTACCTGACTACAAAGCAGGTTCATATGGAAAGGTCATGTGGGCATGAACACCCCTTTGTACTGACTTGTAGGAAAAAAGAAACTCCACAACTTGTTGTAAAAGTTGTAAAACCCGGTATGTCTTTATTACAGTGCCAGACGCATGCCGGGGAGTAAACTCCCCATTTCTACAAAGGGCATGTGCAACTTCGGGAAGTCCACAGTCTTTTTTATCCCCCTTACTTGTTGCATATGTATAGGATTCCACAATAGGTTCATGCATATCCATTTTACTAGTTTCGCATTGCAGTTGGTTATCAGTCTCTGTACTGGGTCGCCCTGACTGTCCCCTCTCCCCTCGAAGCTTCGGCTTGGCTCAGGTTATCTCTCTCTTTCTGCTTGGAGTTTACATTTCTTTCCTTGCACCAGGCTATCTTGGAACACAGGCTTTTTCCAAGGACACTGCAAAGTCACAGACTAAACCCTTATTTTATCTACACATGCAAGTCACACTTCTCCTAAGTCCAAAATGGATTTCTACTCAAGTTTTATGTTGCTTCATTACCCCCTGTCCTGGAAACTAAGTAAATTCTTTTACCTAATACAAATTCTTACAGTAATAGGTGTATAAAATTAGAGAGATTTCTACTTGG
>WEZZ01008929.1:1140-13607 GCA_013400585.1 Chloropsis cyanopogon | reverse complement strand
CAGGAACAAACTGGCTTGATTCACAGTGGGCACCAATATTGCCTACAGCCAATGGTATGTTTTGAGTTCATTGAGAATGAGTCCAGGTACTGTGCTTATGATATGATTTAGCAGTTTTTTTCCACTGGTTTGGAACTTCCTTAATATTTTTCATTTGAAACAGCAGCAGGTAAGGCCTCTTATCCTCATGAATTACTGTCAGGTATGAAAGTTCAGCAGCAGTTGTATTCTTTTCCTTCCTTCCTTCCTCTCTCTTCCCCTCCCCTCCTCTCTCATCCTATTTGTTAGCACTCAAAAAGTACTTGTTACTCCAAGACTGGAAATTTTAAATTTAAGTTGGAACTGAAAGAAGGGAAACACTGAAACAGNTGAAACAGAAATCAAGGAGATCTATAGCCACAACACTTTTTGCACTGACTTAAGGTCGCAAGGGCCTCAAATTTTTTCAGCAGAACTAGAAAGATTTCATCAGTTTGTTCAGTCAGATACTGCAACTAACTTTAACAAAAACAAAAGATTCTTAAGACCCGATGTAAATGCAAATAGACAAATTCCCTTGATCTACTTCTTCCTTATGTACTGTCTTGACAGAACTGCTGAGCTTTCACTTCTAGGACAAAGTTGAAGTTTACCTTTCCTATCCAGTGTTTTGTATCGCTTCCACAATGCCTTGAAGAAACCAGGATTGAGGGTTTTTTCCCCTTTGAATTACTCCTTTTAATACAGCGTGTTTCTTTTTGTAGATATTTTCACTGTTGTGATGTGATAAAATGTTGGTCCAGAAAGATTTAATACATGCATTTCTATAAATACATTTCTATTTCTTTTCATTTATAAAGCACTAGTGAAAAAAAATGTTTGCAAAGAATTAACCAGAAGAACTATGCTGTGGTGTGAAAACAAATCATAAAGAGCCAATCAATGCTGCATACCTATTTAGTAGGTATCTGCAAATTGGTTTTCACCCTGAATTCCAATAGGATTTTGGATGAATAGGCAGGAAATTTAGTTTCCTACAAGGTTATATTGCTTTATTTGGAATGTCTTCTGGATTTTTAGTATTAGAAAACAACATCTAATAAAACAGGTTAGTGTTGCTGCCTTTTACTTCACCAATTTTTTTCCTGATAGACTTAAGAAGGTCTTGTCTGAACTAATTAACCAGAGAAGATTGCAGTTTAGGTTCCAGTTCTACTGTCTATGGACTGTATGAAATACATGTCATGACACCACTAATGACAGTAATAGCAACAGTGCCTACATCACTGTTCAAAATTCTTTAAAACACTACCTTTGCTTACAAGAAAAATATGTTCTGGCTCTTTGTTCAAAAATTGGACAAGACATGAGCTGCAGATGACTAGCTGTATATTTTTGTCTTTAACAGGTGTCAGGCTCCTTCAAATATATCTTAAGCCTGTATACGGTAAATCTGACTGCCTTCATTTCCCTTAAATCAGGAACTGCACAGCTTTACATTAAGTAAATGAGGACATGCATTGGGCTCTTTTCACAAATGTTAAATTTTTTCTCCCCTCCAGCATCTTATGAACAACAGGGTGATTAAAGTTACGAGTAGACAGGTTCTGAATAGACTACTAATGTATTGTTTTCACAATAAATATCCCACAGCATGAAAGCACAAAACAATAAGCTCTCCTTTTTACTTTTCCCAAAAAAGCTTTCCTGCATTCCCTTTAGCCCACTTATTTGCATCTTTATCCTGAAGTGAGCAGATTGCTCATTGCAATATCTGTCTACATTCTCTCTCATCATTTATATTCAGTGTCTTTCTTCCCACTTGCTACCTAGAAATTTACATTCCAATTCACTTGTTCTTGTATCCCAGACTTAGTCTGGAAAAAGTCAAACTTTGCTAGCCTAGGATATACTGGTCTTCAGTTCAGCGTCCAAATACTCCCAAAAAGCCTTGGCACTACTTTTTCCTGCTGATTTCCTTGCTCTATTTCTGTTAGTCTAACTTTGGGCATGCAGCAGGATGTCACCATTACCTTACCCTAGGAGCACATAGATGTTGCATCCCAGTCTTGTGGTACATGATAAATGGATCCACATTTATCTAGGACTGAAGTCAATTTTGACTCCTAGTAGACATGTGTAGTTATCTGTTCAAATACATATTTTAAGCCTTTTCTAAAATATGTTTAATTTTTATTTTTTGATACTTAGAAAGCAGTTATTTTCTAAACCACTTTTTTTTTTTTTCCAATAGAAATGCTGCATAGAATTGATAATGAAATACCACATAAAATAGTAAAACACTGGATAAAATAATTGGAGCTTTTAAAAAGTTTTCAACAAAAATATATTTTCTTTGAAAAATTATGTTTTGTTGAATAGTTCTTCAAAAGATATTGGTTTTCATTTCTCTGGATTTTTTCCTTGTATCTGAATGAGACCAACAAAATTGGTCCATGCTTTTTTTGCACTCTTTTTGTTTCTGTTTTGTCCCCCCTTGTAATTGACAGTAAATGCCTGAAATCTGGATTCAAATTTCAGAGCTTGGCTCCATCTTAGATGAAGTCAGGCTTTATATTGGATGCCCCAGAGACAATAAATTTGTCCAAGTTAAAGGCTTGTAGGTCTCCTTGACTTCAAAGAGACCTCCAAACTCCAAGAATATTGACCACTATAAACAAGACACAGTTTCTCTTTTTCAACCAGCAGCTCACAGGAAATTGGCAGTGTTGTGCTTTCCGAACAATATAATGGAAGTGTTTGCTCCATGCACCAGACTGTGATAAGGATAAATTAAATATTGCAGAGCTGAATATAATACAGGCATCTAAATTTAGTTATTCTTTTCCAAGTTGTTAGAAGGCTGTGCAATACTGGATTGTAAGTATTCCCTCAGGACAGAGCTGGCAAACTACTATCAAACCTGGAAACACAACACCCACTATTCTAAACACCTCTGCAAGAGACTCAGATGCAGTCCCTGCTGATGCTAATGCCACTGCCTTCCCTGATCTTCCAACCAATCCCTGCTGGGAAACATGAATGAAAATTTATCACAACTTCATAATAAACTGTGCAGGCTCAGAAATGCTTATTTTCTGGCACAGTGTTCACTAAAGGAATGTCACAGACAACAATGTGTATAGCTCCTAGTGCTAAACTCAATGCTAACAATGATTGACCTAGAAAGGAGGTCAATAAATGAGCAGCAATCAGTAGAGCAATGGTCGAGTTGAAAATGGCAATAATGGCTGTGTACTTCATAATAAACTGTGCAGGCTCAGAATTATTTCATAGAATGAGTAGATGGGTACCCATTCCTCAGATTTACACCTTTCTAGGGTTATGTCTATATCTCCAAGGTATTAAGGTAATTTCCATTTTTTTCTTGTTTGGTTATCATTGTGGTACTATTGCTCACATTCATACCAAGTGGCTCAGTGGAGCTAGTAATGTTTTACAGTAGTGTTCTTTGCAAAAAATCAACATCCATTTAAAGAGTTCAAGAAGAAATCTCATTTTCCATCAAAATTTTTCAAGCATCCAACTACATTTTCTAAGCTTTCCCAAGCCCAACTCCCCCAGCTGCTCCTCACAGGACTTACCCTCTAGACCCTCCACCAGTCTCCTTGCCCTTCTCTAGGCTTGCTCCAGCAATGCCATTCCTGAATTGGGCGGCCCAAAACTGAGCACAGGATTTGAGGTGTGGCCTCACCAGCGCTGACATCAGGGAACTATCAGTTCCCCAGCTCTGCTGGCCACGCTATTGCTGGTCCAAGCCAGGATATCATTGGCCTTCTGGGCCACCTGGGCCCACACTGGCTCATGCTCAGCCAGCTGCCAACCAGCACTCCCAGGTCTTTTTCTGCTTGGCCACTTTCCACACCTAGCTACAGACCAGCTAATCTAGATACATTAATGTTCTTGGGTTTAACCATAATAGTATCATATCTAAAACTTGCTAAATTTGAGTAAACTCTAAAATTTCTTTAAAAACCCCAAACTTATGTTTTTAAGCGCTCGAGGTAAGAAAGACGTCTTCTTTCTTCTATCCTCATAAACTTGTTTTTGGTTTTTTTTATGCAGGCAAGAATTAAGAAGTAAGTAAATAAAATTGGTGATCATTGAAATGATTCTTCTCCTTACTAGAACTAAAATTCTATTAAATGTGCTTTACATCTGATTTACAATGGCAACACAAATTTCAAATTTGGCACAATGTTAATATTAACTGGCTTGCTCAGAAGAGGTGAAAAAAGTCCTATTCTTATGGTAGCACACACTATAAATATATTTAACCTCAGCTGGTGCTCTTGCAGTAATAAATTGCAAAAAAAATTTATTTGATTAACTCTCTTAAAGAGTAGTCACTTACCATTTTAGTTATAAAGAAGGTCTTAGGGTTTTCCCAGGTTTTCAACTCTAATTTTCCATATGTCCTTTTAGGGGAGTCTGGTTTAGAACTGATAATTGAATTTGTCTCAAAGTATTAGTCACTGACATTGCATCAGTGATGGGAAAATTAGCACTCTTTCTCAACAGTGTATTAATCCCATTGTTTAATAGTCTTTCTGATCTAAATGCTGCTCACTTCAGCTGTGTGACAATATATTAAAATGCTTGAAGCTCAATTTGCAATGTTGCTAACACTGAGGTAGACAAAGTATAACTGAAAAATAATCATTAAAAACAGAAAAACAGATAAACCCATAGCTTTAAAATTAGTGACATCTCAGCATAAATGTAATCCTATTGTAGAAATTCATTCAGATCCTTTCCAATTCTCAATAGTGTTATGTTTCTTTCAACATTTCCTGATATAAGGGTTGCTTTCTTCACAGATGCATCTGTAGTTAATTTATTGTTTAAGAAGCAGCCACACAGGAGGCAAGTACTTCTATTGCTGCTGTGTGAACAGCATAAGCCTTTATTCAACAAGCAGTCAAGTAGTTACAGGTAAGAAATGACAACATTGTGTACAGTAAGTTGAAAGATAATTATAGGATATGTTTATATTATTTATTAATTGGATTATTTACTCCTTACAGGTAAATGAATGACTAGCAGTCTCTGTTCTCACTCATTTTTTCACATGAAGCATCCCCCAGAGTACAGAAATAAGGTTTGGATGACAGAGAATTATTTCCCCATTCCTTTAACAGTGCACATCTTGCCCAGTCCTTCTGAGAAAGATTCTCATTTCCTTCTCAAGTCAAAAGATGGAGATTTTGTTTCTGCTTTTTTCTTTTCAGGGTGAATAGTTTTAATTAGCAGTTAATCAAACAGTTGTAATAATGCTCATTTTACAGCCCAGCTTGTAGGAAAACATGAATTACTGAAGAACATTTGACCTCTGTACTTTCACATATCCTTGTGCATGCATGTATGGAAATGCAAAAGATACCACAGATGTTTTGATCAGTGTCTGATATTGCTGGAGAATTTAAGATGATTGTCAAGGTGCCATAAATGCTGGAGAAATAAATGAAAATTAATTCAGGTTGATGGACTCAGTAGCCTAATGCACATTTTGTGCCTCAGTCTTTTTATGTCACCTCAGTTTATACTACTGCAATGACCACAACAGGATCTTTACCATTGCTGAATGTCTGTCTGTGTTGTTATCCCCTCACAAGATATTTGAACTTTCATTTTTTTCTCACTAAAAAGAGTATCCTTAAGTAAAGTAACATTCTTTGCACTTAATTGGTTGCTATCTGAACATTTTCTATCCTGCAAATGTCATCTCTTTTTCCATCATCTGTAATGGAAAACCAGAACTTTTCTATTAGAAAGTAAAGACTGGAATTCAGTTTACTTTCAGACTTCTGATTCTTTTGTCTTAAACAAAACAAACAAAGAAACAAAAAATAATTATTTTTCAAACTGTGCAGGTATTTGGGTTTTTCTATAGGATTTTTTTTTATTTGTATAATAATAAAATCTAAATGCACCATTTGAATATAGGAAGACCTGATGGTCTAATGATGCCATTTATCCATATCACAGTGCACTTGTATCAGTTATTATACATTACAGAAAGATCATTTAAGGTCTGAAAAAGACAAACTTATCAGGAAATTATTGTGCTATATTTTCATGAGGCCAAAAATAATTTGACCTGAATTGTAGTTGATTTAAATATTTAGTTTAGCAGAAATGAACTATTTTCTGCTGAATATACAGTTTAGAATAGCTACTTAAACATCTGGCTATGAATAACACAGAGTAGTACTTTAAAACATGCTTCTTAGTATTCATAAAATTTTACTCCTACCATTCAGAGCCAACCTGTCATTATTACACTTGCTATTAACAGACTATTTCATCCTGTTTATTTTGGAGGATAATGGCTTTTAAGGATATGTATTCATCCTGTTGCATGAGGATCATTCTTGTTATTCCTAATAACATTCTTGGGAGCTACTCATACAAATCCTTACTGAATTAAGAATAAAGGCCAGGAAAAAATAAAACACTGATGGCAATGAAACAATTGTTACAGAAGATTAAAAGTCAGCTTTTGGCGCTCAGTGGCCAATTAGCTAATTTAACAGTGTCTCAATATGCACATATAAAATAGTTGTGATTTTCATTGGCATTTCATCTTGTATGCAAGACTATAGGATTATTAAAAACATAATTAAAATAGATTTAGAATAATGCATGAAAGCTATCACCTAAAGGCCACTAGGAGAGTTAATTTGTTATTTATACTTCAGACATTTCTTATTTTCTCATCTCTGGAAAAACATTCCCTCAAAATTCTACATTTTTCTCTCCAAAATATGAAGAGAATTCAAGTGACATTTAGCTACTGTAAATGTCATTATGACCTGTGATGTGAAGAAGAAGGAACTGAAAGTTTATTGATTAAATTCTATAAATGTCTAGCAGATGTCCAATGCAAATATGAGAGGAGTGAAGTTTCAGAGCTCTTCACTGTGACCTGACTTTTACTCCTGTCAAAAAGGCACACGTAATTAGCAGGCCAGAGTAATTAGCAGACACAGAATCTCACTTGTCTTAAAAATGACCTTCAGTTTTATTAAACATTTATACTCTTACAGGTATATTAGCAAGAAATAAGCCTCGATATATAATACCCACAACAATGCTACACCTGAACTCCTCCAGTTTAAGGTCCATGTTCTTTGCACATGTGTTCTGTCATCACCAATTGATAAATAACAATGCTGCATGATTCCTTGCCTCAAGGNGGATGTTTTTGGAATTCCTCAGCACTGCTGGCTGGCCCTTGGAGATGTCCAGTCATGTCTGATGCGCTGGAGCAGAGCTTGCTGCTAAACCAACCTTGATAATCCCAGCCCCCGGAGGCTGCTGCTCTGCCAGGGATTCATTCCTGCCAGCTCGGCCTCCACAACCCTGCCAAGGCAGAAATCACATCCACTTACCACCACTTTGTCAGTACAGGGCTGAGAAGCAAAAAAAAAAAAAAAAAAAAACAGACTGGGATTTATTACCTTGCCTAATAATCTGTGTACTCAGTGGGAAACAGGTGGACTTTTAAAAAAAAATTTATGTTCCTCTGCTGTGTATGCAATCTTTGTGTATGATATAAATTTGTGAAATCATGCCAATCACTAGAAAAATAGGCATTTGCTTGGAATTAAAATAAGTTTGTATGAGAAAGAGAGGAGCTGGAAATTTTCTTTAATATTTTCAGACAAGCATATATTAATTTCTCCTATGAATTGCCTGTAACAAGTAGTTTCATTCCATCAGAATCATTACATATATTTTTCAGTTAATTGTTGTCAAATGCTAATTGGCCTTTGGAGAAAATCCATTATCATTTGTCAAGGACAGAAATGAAATTTGTGCATTAACACTATCAAATCCAAGAAGAGAAAGTTATTAATCTTTTATCATAATTACAACATTAACTCAGTGCTTTAGAAGTCAGTATGCTACCTTTTATATCAGTGATATTACAGGCTGTGTAGCATCTTCTTGTTTCCCATTTGCTATGCAATCTGAGATGAAGATAGACTATGAAAAGTACAGCATTCCACAGGCTTTGTGTGGTTATAAATTTAATTAACGTCAAAATGGTTAAAAGTGTTGGATAATGACTTAGGAACATTAATGAATACCTCATTAGAAATATTAACAGTATACAAACTAGATTATCATTTTGGTTGAAAGCACAAAGACGCGTGGTCAGTTATCATACTTCTCTTAATCATAAAATCAATTGCATGGGGAAAAAAAGTGCTGTTTATGTGCAGCAGTAAACTCATCTAGGTTAAACATCATCTGAAATACAAAAGGGAAGCTATTGAACTCTAAAAAATGAAGTTAAGAGAGAAGATAAATAAGAATGGCAGGTTTGAATGGCTGATTTGTAGATTTGGGTCTTGCTAAAATTATCTTGCCCTGACAACCACCCCTAGCTGTACTATTTTCAATATGCTTTGTTGCTGGTACTCCAGATATACACATAATCAGACAGTGTAATACTTGCAACCCACACACTCCTTCCTCCATTTCTTTCTGGGGTCGGAGGCAACTCAGCAAAGCATCTACTCAAACTGATTAGATTAAAGAAAACTTCATCCCGTAGCTTGGTTGGGAACTAGTTTTCATAATTACAAGGAATGAATGATCAAATTTAATGAATAAGACAAAAATTAGAATGCTGGTGTCAGAACATGGTGTCATCTTCTAGATGGCAGTCTGGGACCCATTGGACTTTAAGATGCGTTGGTAGGGTAAAACAAAGCTGAAAATAAGAAGGGGAGAAAATTATACTGAATCCTATATTTCCTAATACTGCTGTTAATTTTACAATATCTTTCATGGAAAGGAGAAGAAAAAAGGCCACCCAGGTGAAAATATTGCAGGGTAATAATAACTTTTAACAACTTAAAAGAGTAGGGAAAGGATACACAGAGCAACAGGAAGAAATGCAACGTAAGAAATATGACATGATAGTGGAATAATAAGAACAGAGGATGGAAAAATTTTGTTTGAGTGTGTGGACATTAACTGGAATGTAATTGTATGGTATGGAAATGACAGGATTATGTGATATGATGGCAAATATGTGACTGAAAAGCTCAAAGGTATCAAATCAAGAAGAAACCAAAGCTGTGACTCTGAATCCAGCTTGCACCAGCTCAACCGTGATGGCAGAGCTCCTGCACCCGCCTGCTACTACCTTCAAAACAGGGAGCCCAGGTAAATGAGACTGGCAGGTCCCCTGCCTCAGGCAGAGATCACAAGCCTATTTCCAGTAATGAGTCGTTCCGGACATGAAGTGGGTGATGAAACTTGGCTGTACTCTCCCTCTATTTTCCAAAATGAGACAAACCCACAGGTTATGTAGTAATGGCTACCAAAAGGACACAGGTAGGTAAGTGATAATCTTGAGAGGGAGGAGCACTGTCCCCACCACTTGTTACTCAGTTTAGAGGCCTTTGGTAACACTGATTCTGTCCATTGCTTTATGGAGGTGTCAATGAAACTCTAAATTTTGCTACTTGAGGCAAATATTTTTTGCAACTTAGTAATTCAATTTTGTTTTCCTGTCTTAATGGAGTCTTGAAAATAAAACAAGCAAATATCCCATGAAAACACGTATCAAATAGACAATGCAAGACTGAATGTGAGTGAATAGAAAAGTTAAATTAAATTTCTCTAAATTTATTTTCTGGAGAAGAAAAGTTTGTGTGATTCTCCCCTTCTATTCTGTTCTTGTAAGACCCCATGTGGAGTACTGGGTACAGGTCTGGTGTCCCCAACATAAGAAGGACACAGAACTGTTGGAGCAACTTCAGAGGAGGGCCACAAAGTTGATAAAAGAACTGGAGCACCTTCCNTAGGACTGTTCAGTCTGGAGAAGGTCACATGGAGAGCTCATAGCAACATTCCAGTATCTGAAGGGGTTTACAGATGAGCCAGAGAGGGGCTGTTCCTCAGGAGTTGTCGTGCTAGGACAAGGAGTAATGGGCACAAATTGAAAGTGGGGAAATTCAGGTTAGATGTTAGGAAGAAATTCTTTTCTGTGGGGGTGGTGAAGTGCTGGAAAAACTTGCCTAGAAAAGTTGTGTGTTCTCCATCCCTGTTAGTGTTCAATGCCAGGTTCAATGGGATGTTGAGAAAGTGGTCTAATGGGAGATGTTCCTGTCCATGGATGCTCATGATGGTCCCTTCCAACCCAAACAATTCTATTGTTCTATGAAATTAGAGACTAACAACGTCAATTTTACGAAGAAATGAAAATTATTTTGTTAATTGATAAGAATTGAAAGGGTAAAAGGGTTTTAGAGATTGGCTTGATGCTAATGATATAAATATCCAATAAAAAAGACATAAATTAACAGAAGGGAAAGAAGGTTGGGATTTTTTTTTTTTTTAAAGACATAAAATATATTTGGTTTGAGTTTTTTGGGAGGTTTTATTTAGCTTTTGTCTTTTATTTCACTTCTGAAATAAACTGAAAAGGTATAGAGATAGAGAAGAAATCACTTAGTCAAAATACTGTGACCTGAAGACCAAAGAAGTGAAACTAAATGTGTAAGTGTACACCAATGGAAATAAAGCAAAGATAAAGGAATGATCCTGAACAAGACACTGGACACTTGAAAAAATGTAGCTGTCTGGGCAGTTCTGATTTTAGTGGGAAATCACTTAGAAGAGGTGTTGCATAGACTGGAGAGGATGATACAGATCTATGAAAAATTAAAAGGTCCTCCCTTCTAATCTATATTATTACTAGAGTGAGACTACTAACTTTAGGAAAGAATCTAAATCCAATAGTCCTAATCAAACTACAAAAAGATGTGTATCCAATTCAAAAGCAGATGCTTCACAAAACAGCATTTTCACAGACTCTGAGAGTACCTTGCTCATGATGTCAAATTATAAAATAATTTTCTTGAAAGGAAGGGATGGAAATGAATGTTGTTACAATTACATTCATATTCAATTGCTGTTCATCTATGTAACCTTTAAGTAAGTGAGGTTGTTAATGAGGTTGGGAAAACACCAAACACAAATCATACCATCAATGCAAGTAAATTATGATTTGTGCATACAAAATAGATAATTCCTTGGAATGCACAATAATGAATAAGCATAATGCTTTTGGAACCTCTTTTCTCATTGATATTTTCCATGTCATTCTGTTCCTTTTTGCTGGCTCCTGAACTTTAGTCCCAAAAGTACTCAGTATGTTTGTATTTTTCCATTTGCTTCTTCCTCCCAAGAGGGTGTTTTATTACCTTCATTCCAGATCTAAGCAGAGTAATACTTTTTGAAATCTAACACCACCTCTTTATGGGTGTATAAGCAGCATAACATGCAGTGTTATGGAGCAATGGAGGTGGCATCCATCACTTTGAAGTCTGAGGTTACAATTCAGACCCCAGAGTATCAACAGCATCAGCAATATGGGAGCATTTCCTTTATGCAAATATTGCAGTTGCTTCTCTAACCCCAAGAAGTTGCTCAGCAGATCAGATTGCTTATTTTCAAGGTTTAATTCTAACCTAACTCCTTTCTATGGCAGTTGTTTTCCTTATCGCAACTCACAATTACTGTGAAAACTTTCTACTGAAATTGGTTTTTGTGCTGCAAAATAAGCTAAACTGCTCAATTTTTTTGAATAACTAAAACATTTTTTGAGGAAATCTTTCCACCATTTGTAAAAACATTCAAATCTGTAAATTCCCCAAATTAACTGAATGAATTTGAAATGGAACTATTCTAAGTGCATTATGAAGATGTGGTATGCTTGCTTTATCTTATTAAACAGCAAGTTTTACATTTCAATGTCATTTATATTACTCATTGAAATGAAAGTCAACTGGAGTATAGTTAAAAAAGTCTGTCGAGCATTTTCAAAATGGCCAGTCTTCCATGAAGAATCAGATTTTTCTTCTGAGCAATAAAGGTTATTAATATACAACTTGGGTGTGCTTATTAGTCATGGAGTTGTGAAAGTTTTATATTCTCATTAGAAAGATAGTCCAGTTCAGAAATATCTGTACCTTGCCTGCCCTTTCTCCTTCACTAACAGAATTGAGATCTTGTCCTAGTTGAGCAGCAGCTAGAACTCAGAGCAGACTATATGTTTCATCCTGGCCCACTGATGCTTATCTCTGAGTTCTTATGCAGTGTTCTCTATTGCTGTGAAAATATTCGTTCCTCCAGCATAATTTCTGAAACTTTATTTCTTTAACACTTTGTCTCACTATACTTACAGAAACCCACACTTATGTATACTAAAAATTTTTTTGATCTGTTTCCTTAGAAAATCTGTTATCTTTCAAAATATATCAATATTACACACTGCAATGAAACTGTTTCCTTCTGTTGAACCCTTTTCATTATTCAAATATATGTGGCGGAACATGACATAAGTTCTTGAGCAGTCATCGCACATCTTAGTCCAGAATGCTTCTTCAGATGTGGTGAAAATACATCCTAATGCAAAACTACTAAAGGGAGTCATTGACTTT
>WEZZ01008927.1:30459-48361 GCA_013400585.1 Chloropsis cyanopogon | reverse complement strand
TCTGATATTTCTTAAGAAAACATCATTTATAATCTGTTGCAGATGTCATTGCTTCATGGAGAACAGAACTGAGTGGTGTCAGAACCAGGCAGGTAAGGTGTGAAAACAACTGAGAACAAAGTGAACTGAACTTCACTTTTAATGTCCACCAAGAAAGAAGAGGATAAAAAAGAGGAGGCAAGGGCTTATGCTCCATGCTTCTTTCTGTTGTAAACCATGTTTAGGAAGCAATTGTATTAGCATTAGCATTTGTGAGACTGAGATGTGCTACTCCTGGATGTAACTTTTTTTTTTTTTTTTTTTTTAATCTGTTTAAGAGCCTACTTTTTGGAAATAATGCAATAGATATGACCAAAACTTTATTGATTTGAAATAAAATGGATTCACAAGAATGGTTTATGGGCAAATGAATAAATATCAATGATGTTGCATTATAATAAAATAAGCAAGAATTAAGGTTGAAAAAATTTTATCAGATTTTATGTGTATGTATGTATGTGTTCATTATGACAATTGTATTCTGCTTCTTGAATATTAGGCTTTTTAAAAATGATCTTGGAGTAATTAGTCTGCATTTCTTCTCATATCCTTGCCATTTCAGAAAATACAGTAATAATTTGTTCTCAAGATAACTGAATCTTTTAATTCTTAGTACTGCTCCAATGCTTGAAGATACTTAGGAAAGATATTTTTCGACTTAATTTATTCAGTGAAAATGTGATTTAAGGCTGGAGAAGTTAATTCTTCAATCACTTATTGCTGAAAGGTCATTTGATTAACATCACATTATGCTTGTTAACTGTCACTGTAAAACTGACATCATTACCTGGACATGCAAATTGGAAGATAGATATTATAAGAATATCCTCTCTTCAATTAGAAGCACACACATGGCTAGAGCTGCTTTTGCAGATCTCCAGATTTTAATGACTAGAACAATGAAATGAGCAGAGACTACTACATCATTACTCCTTGGTAATGTTTGCAACAAAGAGAAGAACATAATCTTCTCTTTTAAAATGTTAAAGATAAGAAAAACACCTTGTTATTCCTATTTTTCTGTTATATAAGCAAATACTTTATTGCTTTTGGATGATATTCCCAAAGGAATTAATGTTAGTTAAGCATGTAGATACTGTTTTATATTTGCATCTAAGCCCAGATCTTGTATCGTCCAGTTATATATATTAGAGTGTATCACTGTAAACACAAACAAATACTGATTTTTTCCATTTCAAAGTTTTAGATGAAATGGTTCCTAAAGTAGGAATCAAGTCTTCAGCTCTGTGTTCTAGTTCTCTTTTGTTTTGTTTTTCATTTGTCTTACAATCCTTAGTGGGTCCTATAAAACCTGTTTCAGTGAAGACATAAGTATATTAGACTGAGATCTACACAAACATGCATATTGAAACCCACACGGATGGTATCTTTTCAATTGTATTCAGTCATTCAGTTAGTAGAGCATTCAGGATGTAGAAAATGGCAATTAATCTTTTTTTGCTTCCTGAAGAGATTCACAACTGACCTTTCCAAAACTCTCAATCCTGGACAAAAATGTCTGAGCAACTAAAGGAATATGTACTAGAATATATAAATAATTCTGCAATCTCCCAGGCCCCCCTTTGTTATTCCATTGGATTCCTTTAGAATTTCTGATTCTCCTATAACAGGAGTAGGAAAAGATTATACTTGAAAAAATATGCTCAGTGCTGCAGTTGCACATACATTTAAATCATAACTAAAGCATCTGAATGTCAGAAGATTGAATTACAAATGGTGAGGATTTAACAAGACTACTGGGTTTCATTTATTTGCCTTTGGTTTTTTATCTTCAAGTTTCTTCATTTCAAGATTTTGTTTGCAGGCAGGAAGATGGAAATCTACCTCTCACAAAATAAGTTGTAATATTTTCAGGTGATCAAATGATCTTAGATACTGATTTTTTTAAAAGGCATAAAACAAATTCTATATCAAATACCATGAGAGAAGTGCTAAAAATCTCAAATGTGATGGCGGTGGTTCTTTTAATTCAAGGCCAGGAATTATCTGTGGAATCAGAAACAGTGCCATCCATTTTGCAGTTATTCCTTTACAATTTGGAACTATTGCATTCATTTTTTATAATTTGAAAACTGTCATGAAAAAATACCTTTAAAAGGGATTTTTAAAATAATCTGTGTTAAATATTATTGCCTCATATACAATTGCCACATTTCCTTTCAATTATATTTTTAAACTCTTCCTAGGACTTCAGTACCAACTCCCCAACTTATTGCCTGAAATATTTCTATAACTTCAAATTTCTTTAGTAGAAAAGTAATCTGAAAGTGTAAATAAACTTCTTAAATACAATCCTTTAAACACACAATTTTTTCTAAAATTTATTTTCTTTTTCATAAGGCACAGATTTCTTCTCAATATGATAGTTTTCCTCAAGTGAGAAATTTTTATTTCTCCCTAGATCCTTAATTTCTTTGTTTCATTCTAAGACTATTTTATAGCCATGCTCTCTGTTTTGACTACATAATTTTAAATCAATCTTAAATATCTTTTGCTCTCCAAAATTTAAGTTTTTGTCATTATTAGTGAAACACAACTGTCCTGTTAAGATATTTTTGGAAAAGAATGCTATGTCTCCCTTTCTTGATTTATTTCAGAGAATATGGACAGCTACCTAGACTAGAGGTCTAACTTTTAAACAAGTGTAGTTTGGTGACATGAATCCCTTCTCAATTATAGCTAACAACTGCAGGGCACTTACTAAAAAATATGGGTTAATTCAAAGGTCTTTCAATGCCTGTAACCATGATACACAAAAAAACTACTTTCAGCCTGCTCTTTCAAGTGCTAAAATCCACATCCAAAACCAGTGATCACAGAAGTTTAGTCTGGGACATATACTTTTCACTGTGTTATTTATGTGTCATATATTTTTGGTAAATGACAGGGTCACAATTGAAAGTAGTCTGGGCCAATCTTTTTTTATTAAAATTAATTAAATAAATTAATATCATCGATAGTCAGAAAAGGAACTAGAGGACTGAGACCCAAAATTTTCATTGTTGCCCATTCATTGTTGCGATGAGCTCTGGGGATGAGTTTTATGGGTTTTTGCAAAATTTGCAAAATTTTTTTTTTTTTTTTTGCAAAATTTGGATTGGTTATCTCCTGCGATTTCTGCCAGACTGAACAATTATTATAAGCCTACTGAAATATGAATTCTTTACCTATAAGAGTAGTTTGAGTTTAGCTTTCCACAATAATTACCTTAACAAATTAAAGGTCTGGGCAATCACCAGCCACATGAAGATTAAAAACCAGAAAGTTCTGGCTTCTGCACCTGGAATGGAGCAACCCTGGATGTACAGACAAACTGGGGAACAAGAGGCTGGAGAATGGCACTAGAGAAATGGCACTGGAGAAAGGGACCTGGGGATCCTGGTCAATGGAAAGTTAATTATGAGCCAGCAGTGCCCTGGCAGCCAGGAGGGCCACCCGTGTCCTGGGGGGCATCAGGCACAGCATCGCCAGCTGGGCAAGGGAAGGGATTGTCCTGCTCTGCTCTGAGCTTGGGAGGCCTCACCTTGAGTGCTGGGGGCAGGTTTGGGTGCCACAATATAAAAAAGACATTAAACTATTGGAGAGTGTCCAGAGGACATAAAGAAAGATGGTGAAGGGCCTTGAGGGGAAGCCATATGAGGAGCAGCTGAGGTCACTTGGTCTGTTCAGCCTGGAGGAGACTGAGGGGAGAACTCATCACAGTTACAACTTTCTTGTGAGGGGAAGCAGAGGGCTACACACTGATGTCTTCACTCATAACCAATGACAGATCTCAAAGAAATAGCATGAAGCTGTCAGAGGAGGTTTAAGTTGACTATCAGGAAAAAGTTTTTCATCCAGACCATGGCTGGGAACTGGAACAGGCTCCCCAGAGAAGTGTTCATAGCATGAAGTCTAACAGAGTTTTGTAAAGCCTTTAGACAATGCTCTCAGGCACATGGTGTGACTTTTGGGAATGGTCCTGCGCAGGGGCAGGAGTTGGACTTCATTATCCTTGTAGGTTCCTTCCAACTCAGCATATACTGTGATCCCATGATAACTGTATAATTAGAATCCTATCTCTTAAAGCTATTAAGAATATATTGTAATTGTTATAAAACTGATTAGTGACACCTTTCTGAGAGACACTACTGGGAGTCATCCATTGCAGTTAGTGTTGGAAATAAAAGCAATAAATGTTAAGCTATGTCTGTGGATTCTTTTCAGTAAGATAAGAATTATTATGATGGAACACTGCTGAAGTCTAAACTAGGTCTTATCACTAGTGAACAGTTTAAGCTAAAGGGGAAGATGATGCATTTGATAAATTGCTTGAATCTCTTTGTATAACGCTTTCTTACATATGTGATGTAAAATAGAAAATGAAAATAAAACTGATACTAAATCTTTTCATATGAACTTTTTCAACTTTTTCTTTTTTTTTTTTTTTTTTTTTTGATCCAGAACATTTTTTCCCAGGCTGATTTATTTGCTTAACTTCATTTAAAGACATAATCCACCACCCTACTTTGTTATATTTGTGTCTTTTAAAGGAGCCTTAGCTCATGAAAACAAGGTTCTATATTAAAATCGCGGATTCACTTTTCTCTTCTTGTCATGCTGCTAAAACATTCTTCTCTGAGAGTCTTGTAGCTTGATAACCTTTAGATCAGTTGTGCTGTAAGTTGTGCTGCAACTCAGGCTTTCAATGCTTTTTCATTATGCTTATGGACTTATGTTTATGCTATTNCCTGCACCCCATTGGTTTGCTTAAGCTAGCATCTGTCCACATATCTCATTATTGGTTTATGTATTGTAATCCCTACCTGGTGTTTCTCTCCAGTCCCCTTACCATTGGTCCCTCTCCCTGCCCCCCCACTGTCAGACTGTCCCTCAAAACACACAACCCTGCCCAAGATCCTGTCCTTGCCTCTGTCCAACCTTCAGGTAATAAAGATCCTCGGAGCGACAAGCAAGACCTGTCCCGTGTATAATTTATGCCGATCCATCGGGCGGCTGCGTGGGAAGCTCGGGGTCCCGGGGGAGTTGTCGTGCCCCCCACATGCACGCTGGGGAAGCCCCGGAAGCGTGCCGCGACACTATTATGACTCAATAACCAAATTTCATAATCTTATTGCTCTTTTTTTACCTTCTTTGTTTATACTTCAGGACTTTTCACAGTATTTTCTACTAGTAGAAAAGCTAGTAGAGAGAACTTCTCCAGGACAGAACAAACTCAGGATATGTTTTTGCAGACTGATTTTTTTTCTGTTTTGCATAAGGAATGTATGACTTTCAGGGTTGGTAGTCACCTGTCATCTTTTTAACAACCATATTGTGAGTTTGCATCACTGAAAATTCATGCATGCATTTATTTGACAAGGTATTCATCAAAGTGAGAATGAGAATTTCCCTGAGCTGAAGAACAAATTAAACATATGCCCCGTGGGCTCATGTCTCGGGTTTCCTTGGCATTGATGCTAATGATATCATAGTTGTAGCTACTTGTTGTAGATTTTTGTGTTAGGTAATCTATAAATTTTATTTCCCTTGTAAATTGTCTGACATATGAGTGTTTTCATCCATCTTCTTTTACAAAACTTGTAGCTTTATTGTCAATGAGGATTCTATCCAGTTGCCCCATTTGGTTGAAATGTACCAACAGATTAACATATTGGGAGAATGAGTCAAGGCTTTACACATATGATTACATACATTTCGCTTCCATGAGAAACCAGGATCAAATTGTCTCACATTCCTTAGTAAATGTAAAAATGTAATTAAATTTTAAACATAGAATTGAAACGTCTGATATGTTTATTAAAACCAACAATAAAAGGATCAAGAATTTTCTGATTAAAACCTGGACATTTATTTGAACAGGTATTACAGATAAATACCTGTAGAATATTCAGAAATATCTCATATGAATTATTTTCTAAGAAAAACTGGAAATAATCCCTTTTCCAGATTTTTACATAAAAATTATGGCTTTCTATATCACTTGTCTGGCAAAGCCTAGGTTCATGGAAGTAGACAGCATTGCGAATTATATTTATTTTGCATATTTTAGAATTATGATGTCAAAGGAATGGTCAAGTGTGCAGGTGCAGATTTCTATAACCACAAGATACTTGCCTCATGAATAGGCTAATTAGTCGAGATGTAGAAAAAATTAGGACATTGCAGTGCTCATAATGCAAAAATCTAATGTTCAAACCAGCATGAAACTGGCTGTTCTAATGGCAAAATCATTCAGGAATAACAGAACTATTTTCACGTCCCCTCTGATTTTCAAAAGCAGTATTTTACACAAAGTACCAAAGCTGTCTCTCCAAAGACAGCTTATATTTAAGCTTCTGTGGAATTCCTGAGGCTTTTTCCCTGTTTTGTGATTAAAAGTTGTTGTTGAAGCATTTTCAAAATATTGTAATTAATTTAATTTGTTTACATGACTAGAGTAGGTAGTGCAGCCAATTAAGACCTAGTATTTTGGCCCTAGGGCTTTAGTCTGAAACATTGCTTAGACAGAAACTAATGCAATTATCCTTATCTGAATGCTCTGAAGGAGATAGGAAGCAATTGCCAATTTGATCTCTTTACATGGGCAGAGAGACCCTTCTCTACACATAATCAAAGTGGAAACATTTTCAATAATACATGCAGCCTAATTAAAACAGTTAAAACAACTATAAGAATCTTTAAAGATTAACTTCATGAAAGACTATTTTTGCTGATAAAGTTTAGGACTCAGAGAAATGCTATAAAATTATAACATTTATGCATAAATCCCTTTTTCTTTTAACTTCTATTCTTCAAGCCGCTTAGTATTACTGCTTTTCTTATAAATAATGATTGCAACGGGGAAACTGTCTTCCTTTTAATCCTAGCAGGTTTTTTTTCATGTAGCCATTTCAAAATTACTATCTGAAGAGATTTTTTAGGCATTCTTATGTTTTACAAACTATAAAAATATTTGTCAATGTCACTAGGTTAAATCTTCATTTCTTCATCCTTCAATAGTTACTAAAATCAATCCAACATATTTTTTCAAGGTTATTGGACTAACACTATTATCTTAGACTGGTCTAACCAATGCTGTTCCAAGGTACTGTTCTGGATTTTCAGATATATTTTAGGTGGTCATTTCTTTTAATTTATATTGGGAAATTGACCCTATGCAGTAACTCCAGTCTTAGGGAAGGAAAGCAAAGTTTGCTTTTTTTTGTACTGACCCTAGTTGTCAGATTCCAAAATTCAGTACTCGAGATAACATCAGAAGTATATCAAGTTCTTTAAAGTTATTGTAATGGGCTGGAAATTATGAAGGTGTTTGTACTTAAAGGCACAAACACATCACAAATAACCATGAGAAACATAAGAATATTCATCCTTCTCCTTTCCGAATCTGTTTAGTTCCAAGAGGATATTTGTAGGAGCATCACTGACCAAGAAGTGGTTAAGAACAAGTTTGATTCATCAGAAGAACCTGCTAGCTCAGAAATAGGTGAAAAATAGTATGCCCAAATGTTTTGCTGTTTTATCAGTCTGGGGCATTGAGAATAGTTTTACATGTTTTATTGTAGTTTTTGTATCAACTGATTTAGTACACAGATTATACAACTAACCTTTTTTCTTGAATATGAAAGGCAGATTACATTGGAGGATAGTAGGAGAAATGATAATCATTGCTGGTTTTCCATCAAATGAAAGTGTGCTTTGCTGTGCTTTGGACTACTTCTGGATGCTGATTCAGGACCAAACCTCAAGGTAACTTTCTTTCACTTTTATTTTTGCAGTGTTTTATAATTCCACTGCCTTGCAGTGGTCTGTTTACTTTGAGAAGAAAGAAACTGCAAAATTTAACTTTAACAGTTCCATGCACATAAAATCTTAGTTTAAGATATCACAATCTTTCCTGAAAGGTCTTCATTCCTTTGAGTGGTCTGAAAAACTGGGAACATCTAGGAAAGTTAGAGATTGGACTCAAACTTCTTCACAGCTTTACTTTTGGCATTTTTTTCCTATCCAGTTTTTTTTGCCTTGCAGCTCTCACCCCTTGTTTTTTTTCAGACAGAATTAATCTTTTTGACTAAATACAGGGCTATTGATGTTCAATGTTTATAACCTCAACCCCTGTGCCTTAAGCCCTGCAGTAAAAACCATCTGTTAAGCAGGTATGGATTTATAAATTAAGCTAAAAAGGGTCATGGTTGAGTGCTGCCAAATAAATTACACAAGTTCATGAAGACAAGGTATGGAAGAGGACATTCTGTCAATCCTATGGACAGTTTTATTGCACCTGCATTGGCTAAGATGAGTGTCCATTATTGACACTTGTTTCTTTCCTTGTGCAAACTTAAAAGACCATTGAGATAGTCCCTTTAAATACTGTACAGAATCAGGTGCTCTGGGGAAGCTTTTTACAACTGTATTTTCCTGCACAGTGTTTCAGACTTATAACATCAGCATTTCATCACCAGACTTTCTACAGTTGGCCAATACAGCATTATTACTGTGAGAAAGTACAAACATAATGTCTGAACTTTCACTGTCAAATATACTTTGGTTTTTGAATGATGCTTTGGACAACATAATTGCAAGAAGATATTTTTTCTCTAGTTTGTCATGTTCAACTCCATTTACGACATTAATGGTACTTTTTATATATGGAAATGGCATTTCTTTCACTTTTCCCTAGATAAAGTGTCTGGTTTCATCCCTTTTATCCAGATGAAAAAAACATGAAACAATAAGAATTTTTGATGAGTAGAACGACTAATAGCATAGTTCCAAACAGAATTAAAGAAGAGCACTTTTTCAGTATCATGGAATGATAAAATATTTTGGCTTGGAAGCAACCTTGCAGACCATCTAGTTCCAATCCCTCTGCCACTAGACTAGGCTGCTCAGGGACCCATTCAACCTGGTCTTGAACGCTTCCAGGGATGAGGCATCTACAACTTCCCTGGGCCTCCAGTGCCTCACTACTCTCACAGTAAATAATTTCTTCCTAATATTCAATCTAAACCTACTCTCAGCTTAAAGTCATTTCCCTTCATCCTGCCACTACATACCTTTGCAAGAAATCCCTCTCCAACCTCAAGATTTCTTGTATGCTCCCTTCAGGTACCAGAAAGCCCCAGTAAGGTCTCCCAAAGCCTTCTCTTCTTCAGGCTGAACAACTTGAATTGTCTCTGCTTTTCATCATAGCAAAGGTGCTCCATCCCTCTAATCAGCTTGGTGGCGTCCTCTGCNCAGCTTGGTGGCCTCCTCTGCACCAACTCCAGCATTGCCATGTCCTTCCTGTGCTGGGGCCCCCAGAGCTGGAGGCAATGTTCCAGGCGGGGTCTCAGCCAGGCAGAGCAGAGGGGCAGAATCCCCTCCACGGCCCTGCTGCCCATGCTGCTTTGGATGCAGCCCAGGACACGTCTGGCTTTCTGGGCTGTGTGTCCATGGCTGGGGCATGTCCAAGCTCTCACCAATCAGCACCCCCAAGTTCTGCTCAGAAGGGCTGCTCTGGATCTGTTCATTCCCCTGCCTGTACTGGTACTGGAGGCTGCCCCAGCTCAGGTGCAGCACCTTGAACTTGCTCTTGTTAAACCTCATGAGATTCCAACGGGACACTTCTTGAGCTTGTCCAGGTCCTTCTGGATGGAATCTCATCCTTCAGGTGTTTTGACCACACCACTCAGCTTAGTGTCATCTACCAATTTTCTGAGAGTATACCTTCTTGTGTTAGAAAAATATCCATTTCATACTTTATATTGTATTTTCTTTCTTATTCTTTTCTGCTCTTAATCCACTTGTTCCTCTTGGCACTTTACCCACATTTTGGGATTTCCATATAACCTTTTTGTGCAACTATTTTTCTGTTCCTTCCATTGTTTTCTACAAATTCTTTTTACCTTCTTTTGTTCCCTCATTAATCTGGAAACATATTCACAATCTCTCTTGTTCATGCTTTTTCCTCTCGAGACTAAAATATGTTAATTATTTTGTCAGCACAGTGATGTATCTCCAAGAGGAGAGGCTGGAGAAATTTTTGTTATATGACATAATTTGAGAGTATCCATTGACACTTTGAGAGCATTTCTTTCAAAACAGTATCCCATAATAGTATGAGGAAGAGAAGCGTCTAGTTTGGGGATCCAACACAAGCTCACAAAAGAATTGATCTGCTAAGCACTACTTAGCCTTGGCGTTTCTCTGAAGTCTGCTAAAGAAAGCTGTGAACAGTTTCCACATAAAACCAAGCAAGATACCAATAAGGAGTTCTGCAGTTACATGGTTATTTAAATGTGAGTTTCTAAGTAAACTTAAGAACACAGAAACCGAATGTTCTAGAATTTAAAGAGTTAAGTCTGAAAAACCCCATATTAATTTTAGACTGCTTATTATGGTGCTACATTTACAGCCATCTGAGCAATTGCATGGAAACAAAGATCTTTTAATAAACGAACTTAAGGTCTAGTCAAAACACAAACACATCCGGCTTGCACAGGCAAGGTCTTTCCTGACACAAGGAGAGACTAAATTAATTCCTAACCTGATATTAAGCAGAATGTGCTCAGTAAAATCAATGAAGATTGGCTATATAATACTAGTTTAAGATTTTTTTTTTGCTTATCTGATCTATTTTTATTGCTATTTTTGCTGTTGTTATGATTACTACTATTGCTATTATGTCCATGTAGTATATAAAGTATAGTATACCATCTATAGGCTATTTCAATGGGTTTACATTTCAGCACTTCTAATGCTTTGAGTTTACAGATGTACGTATTTCCCCCTGGCAATCTCCTCTTTGGAATTTCCTATTCACATATTATCATTTAGCATAAAACAAAATTCTTAAAGCTACCTTTTAGTATCTACTACAAGCAGTCTACAGTTTTATTGGATTCTGACCGCAAGTTGAAAATGGAAGTGCTAGCAATAAGGCTAGGTTGACAAGATGCTTTTGGCTATGTTAAAATACCTAATTATAGATATGCAACATGAAGCAGCAAAATTTAAAACAGTGTCGGTTGGACACTATTTTATCCATTGACACAATCAATGGTTTCTGATATTTTTTCTGTGTCCATACAGACATCAACCCTCAGCCCTTATAAAAGTGGTTTCCTGGGGATTGTTTGTCGTGGGGTTTTCTTGGTTGTTTTTATTTTTCTTTTTGCCTGATGAAGGGTCAGATTTAGCATCTCAGTGCTACTTCTGTCAAGAAAACCCCTATGAGCTGGGTGGAGTACTATACCATAATGATAGATAGATTATGTTGAAATATACTGATCTGATTGACTTTATGGTGGATGGGAAAAAATGTAGTGATTTTCAAAGGAAGATCTGAGAAAACAGGAATTTCTGGTGTTGTCCAATTACAAGAATAGGTGTGGATGATCTGATTACACCATGGCTAGACATTTATCAAGCTTCACTATAATGCAGGTTTAGGGGCACACAAGTAATTCTCTCCATCTGAACTCAAAGCTGAAATGTATGGATCTCTGTCATATGAAGATACCAGACTTACATCACACAAGCTCTCTCAGAGTCTACTAATTAGGTTCTGGGTAATTTTACTTGGTAAATGAGTGTGTTAAGAATACATGAAAATGGAGTTTCTGAACCCCCAGTAGTAAATTCACACTGACAGTGGGCTCTTTAGGTCACCTTTGAAATTAACAGCAAGGTTTTCTGATTGTTGTCTATTGGAAAAGGGATGCCCACCGTTTAATGGTTTTGCTTTATGTACAGTTAGTAGGTTTCAAGACAATGTTAATTCTCCCTAAATAGAAGCATGCCAATAAAATACAACCAACCTAGGTACTGGTAGAGAAAGCAATTACAGAGATCAATATTGTAACAGAAATGTGGGATTATCAATAAGGCTGATCTCTGTTTAGGGTCAAGTTCTTTCAGCCAGAGCCACATAGAGGCATGCAAACTTACCATGGAGGATATACGGTTTAGTCTCATTCAAAGAATCAAGATCCTGACCATTAGCTGCATTTCATTAAAAAAAAATCTATCCAATTAAAATTTATAAGCATCAGAGGTTTGTTGCTGATAACAGAAAAGGGAGCTTGTGGGTGGAAAACATGCTTTCTTATGTAGCTCTCAAGAGAAGAGAGTTGTTTAAAGTAGCTCCTGATTGAAAATTCAAGTCAGTTTAAGTTCTTTATGTTTACATGAACCTCTGGTTAAAAGTAGGAGAAATAGACATTTAGTATTTGTGTTTTTCTGATCTCTGTTTCAGGATCTAGTGGAAACCATCTCTGTCAGAATTCTTGTACATTTTAATTGTTGAACATGGTGCGGTCATTAAACTTGATGTGTTGGCTATGCATTTAGAGAACACCAGGTCCTACAAAATCAGAATAAAATAGAATATAATATAGAATAAAATTTCCCAGTAACATAGATAATGTTTTAAGTCATAAAATATCATTTAACATGGCCCGCTTGGCTTTGGAGAAGCCTCCAGCTGGCTAGCCTTGCTTCTCCCCCCTGGCCGCGCCAAGGAGTGGCCGCCCCTGGTCTTGGTCATGAACTGACACGGGTAGCGGTGCAGCTGGGAATGTAATCCCAGCAGTGGGCAATGATCCCAGGGTACGTGCAGCAACCAGGACAAAGGAGGTGGGAAGAATCCTTTTAGCTGAAATGCTGAGATGTTTACTTCCCTGGAGGACAGGAGAAATACATCCAAAGGGGGTCAGCCAAAAAGGACCCAAACTCAGGGTTTACAGTAACTTATAAAGAGGGGAGGTCCAAGGAGCAGGAACAACAAACTAACCAATAGCAGGGAGTCAGGGGAGGAGGACAGGGCAGGGATACACTTTACAAAACCAATGAGGGGTAAGAAGGGAGGCGGGTACAACATATCAACCAACTAGGCATTGAGGAAAACATAAATGACATGGAAACTCCTGGAACAAGGGGTAGGGTTTACATGGATTGACAAGGCAGGAGGGCAGAGTTACCCTGACAGACAGGGAACAATTGGGAACAAAGGGGTGGGACTTAAGAGACAGGCATGGGGAGGATACAACTCTGGATTAAACGAACAAACAGGGACAGCCAGACCAAACCAAACCATTTCAAATATTAAAAAGGAATATAAAACAATCAGAACAACAAAAACACACCACCACAATCATTCACA
Source organism: Chloropsis cyanopogon (assembly GCA_013400585.1). Taxonomy (NCBI): domain Eukaryota; kingdom Metazoa; phylum Chordata; class Aves; order Passeriformes; family Irenidae; genus Chloropsis; species Chloropsis cyanopogon. The sequence continues at coordinate 35,157 of WEZZ01008927.1, read as the reverse complement.
TCTGAACATCTTTGGCACTTTTCTCCTGGATTCTCATTAACAGAGTTGCTAGTGTTTTATGGTGGAAACTCTGAGAAACCTAATGCATACTAGGTCTCAATGCTGGCTGAAAACATGCTTATTTAAATAGGTTTGGGCATGGGGAAAGTATTGTTTCATTCTTTCTGACTATACAGACCAGGATTTAAAAATTCATCCTCACAGAAGTATTTAACATTTTGTTTTACTGGTAATTCTTGTAATTTGTTTTCTCTCATATAATTTTAATTTTTCAAGGAAAGAGTTAAATTATCCATTAGCCAAAGGAAATTTCCCTGTAAGGTGACTGTGAAAAATCTTAGGAATTGCTTGAAAGTCTCCTCAATTTTAATGCCTGAAAGAAACTTACTGTGAAAGACATAGCTTCTGTCATTTGTGCTGAACATGCCACTACTGATGTTTCTTTAACTCCCCACCACAAGAAAGAGACACTAGTCCTTCTCAATGACTTCCTGGCTGAGTACTCAGTCATAAGTATTAACAGTAAAATAGGATAGTTACCTACTAATGGAAAACTGTGGATAATGTTAGATCTTGGTGCTGGAAGGCTTGTTGATGGATAGAATGTATTTTTTCCTGGTGCTAATGGATATGCTTAGCATGACATGAGCTGCTTTTCTCTGAGGCAGAATTGTCCCATCTTGCCTTTAAAAGACTAGAGTGCTATCTAAGACACATTAAAGCTGTTTTTTTAAAAGAAAAAGTTACCCCATTATATCTATGAGAGAAATGTTGTGCATTTATTCTTACACAGAATGGCTACCATTTGAATCCATCCCTGAAGAAATATGGGGGATGACCACTCTCATAGGTGTTTGCACACAAATTACAACTGACAGATCAGAAAACCCCCCAAACCTGGATTAAAAATGTCAACAGAATTTTGGACTCTTGTTTCAGATACTTAGGGGTCTCTTTCTACACTTCATCTGCTAGATTACAGAGGCGTGCTATCTTTAGCAAAAAAGGAGAACTGTTGTTTATCATGAAGTTGGCAGGGCTGGAGGTGTGGCTTCTCTGGGGTAGAGTGGGAACAGAAAGGAAATGTCATTGGTGCTCCACACCTGAGATTCTGCCGAGATGAAATATAGCTGGCTGCTGCTGTACAGACTCAAAGGGCTTAATTAGTTTTCAGCTGCTTCCTGGATCAGGTTGGACTAGAGTAGAAACCCATTTCTTCTTCCATGCTTTTCTCAGGTTTGCTAAGCATCACTCCAGAGTATGTGGAGAACAAGGCTGCAGCACTGGATGAAAATTAAGACATTTTTTACTTCATTTATGAGGACACACCAGGAAAAAAAGACACATAACACACTACAAGGATGTTATTGAATGGATGTGGAAATTTTCAGACTCATTGCTGGTCACACAAGACCTACAGAAAGATTGGAGGATTGTATGCATAGAGCCAGATTTTCAGTTTGCCAGCCACTAACAGTCTGACTGTAAGTGGAATTATGGGTGTTCAATATCCTCGCAAATTAGTTCCAGATGTTTCTAGTTTGATATGTAAATATGTAGGCAATAAATACTGTGAGCATTTGGATCTGTAGTTTAATGAGTCCTTCTTCCATGAATCTGGTAGACCTGGAAACTCTTTTTTATATAATTTCTGAATAGGCCCTCAAGAAAATTTCTAAACCTACTAATATCATTGTGAAAAGTGAGTATATCACACAAAACACAAATTAAATAAGCAGATAGGATTTTTGTATAATATTTTAAAATCTGCTTTGTTATGAAGTTAAAGCCTTATATTTTATGAAATATTACATGCTGCTCTGTGAAATATTTACATGTTTTATTTGAAATGGGGGTGGGAAGTGTTATATCATGTACAAGGCAAGCACAGTGACCTCAGAAGAGAACTATCAGGTTCAGTAAGATTTTTTAAATGTGTTATTTAAGTATGAGTCATTTTCATTATCGTGTGTTCTCTACAAGGTGACCTGGGAAAGACTAGGGGTTTTATTTATCGTAAATGTCAGGTGCGCTTGCTAAGTGTGTGTCAAGCTAAAATTTAATCTCAAAGCTGAAACCAGGAATTGAAATCAGGGGAGAATTTAAATTCAAGACTTTAGGAAGGTCGTGAGCAAGGTTTGAATAAGCAAATTCAGACATACACTGAGGGCACTTTTCATCAACTGAATGAGACAATTAGGAGGATGCCTTCGGCTCTTGAATATAAATCTGAGAAAAGAGAGCTATATGGATAGGTAGGATTTTCAACATCAGTATTGAACACTGCTTTTTATAAGATATAGTACTGCTCAGAAGTGTCTTCCTCTTAGTCTTGCCATAGACTGATGCTTTCTTCAGCAACTGTATTTCTCTTACATGGAATTATATCACTAATATAAAATAATATCACTTTCTTTATAAGTGCTACATTTAAGCAAACATAAAATTAATCTCCCCATCTTCAACATTGTTCTGCTCTCTTAAGAAGGGAATGTATACTGATTAATCTTTATAGTAATTTTTGTTCACACTGGAAATTGCAGGATAGCTCTCTAGGATTCAAGGTATCAGTGGTGATTCTTACCTCTCCCAGTCTCCATAATAAGTTTTATTCCAGCTGGAATGCCCGTCATAGACTGAGACCAGTGTATATTTTTGCAGATCTTCTGAAGAATATTGGGTTATAATACCTGGACTGTTAAATTCTGCTGTTAAATTAGTATGGGTAGCCTTCTTAAAGTCAATAAGCAATCTATGTCAGTATGTGTAGAAAGCATAAGTCTATGTCAAGATTACAGTTCAATGAATTGAAAACTAACTGGTTTACAAATACAATTATGCAGTTTTTACAATCCATCATCTATTTCATGTACTTTTTATGCATGTCCCAGAAGATTAATATAAAGATGTAAATTAAATTGCATCCTAAAGTTTATTTTGTTTTCTTGTTGGTTTGCTTTGCTAAATTTGTAATGCAGTCTTTTTCAGCAGATGGTTAGTTCTAGTCCCTTTCATGTTCCTATTCTGTCATGTTTGTAAAAGACCCAGCTGCCAACTGATAATATATCACTGCTGAATTTATCATGTGTGATATAATTGCTCATTATATGCCTTGCAATAAAGTTAAAGAACTATCAACACATTTGTTTCTAACTCCAAACAAATTTAAAGAAATAGTTATTTTTAATATCCATAATTCTCAGCTGATGCTTAGTTGTTTTAGAAGTCTACTTTTTGCAACAGATTCTCCTATTTTGTCAGGTCTTGATTTTGAAAAGCTTCATATTCAAGAACAGCAATAAGAAATATCTCCTGTTTTAAACATATTGTTAAGTCTGAAGCACCTGTTATCATATATCTACACCTTAGGTAAAGTAACACAATCTGAACTTTTGCATGACAGTTATTTTTAAGAAAAATTGTCAGTAGTCAAAGATGTCTAACTGTATTACACAGTGTAATGCTTACCCAGAAAAAATTATGGGCTGTCATCAAAACAACAAGGAATCACTGAATGCTAACTCTCTTATTTTTGAAAGCTTCTGAAACATTTTAAAAGACAACCAGAATGCAATAAATATATTCCTCACAAAATTATATTACTATTTTCAGTGAAAGGTAGGGCATGTTACACTGCATACGATGACTAAGGAAGTCCTTGCTAATGTTTTCTGGAATTATATGGGTGGGGAATCTTGTCTACAAGCCTAATACAATCATCATGATCTGTCAGTAATAGCTCAGAGTTTTTAGAGACTGCTGTACAAGAAGTGATATATTTCCCAAAGAACTCTGAATTAATTATGTATATATGAAAACTTTAACCATAAAATCAGAAACAAAAATCTTCTGAAATTAAAAATCGAAAGGAACTGTCAATCAATCAGCCCTGAAATTTCAAAGCTATTTCAGTATACTTGCAAAGATAAGAGAACATGCACTTCTGAACTTGACTCCTTTGTGAGCTTCATTATTCCTGACAAGAAAAGCTCATACCTTTATGATTTTTCTTTATACAAGGCTCTGTTGGGTCAAAAGGCCTCACACTTTTGCTTACCAGTGTATGGATAATAAGCTAACACCTTTGTTGAATGTTAATTCTAACTGTGTCAATAAAGTGATCTAATAAAATATTTCTGTCCCTTAAGGAAGCATATTTAGGGATTTTGAAAAAAAATGTTCAGTATCCTTCTCCATTCTTGTTTCTAACAATAGATGAAGGTTAATATGAGCTCATAAAAGTATAAGGTAGTCCACTTCAAGCAATCTAATAATAAACTTGAACTCCGTATCAAATGCTCAAAGCATTTATTGAAAAACTCATGTTTTCTTTGCCACTTTTTCATTACACTGTGACTTTGTTCAGAAAAGGCAGTCCAGCCTATTTAATAACAGACATTTCCTGTTCACTTAATCTTGGTTTATACTGTTATATGCACATTTCCATCAGCTTTCAAAATTTGTATGTTCTTTCTAATGGGTCAAAGCACTGGGACCCCCTATAGACAATATGACTTTCACACTACTTTTCCTCAGTAGGCTTACAGCTTTCACTGTTTTGTCACTCACAACATTATAAGCTCTTCCAAAGCACAGACGAAAGGAAAATATATTTCATCATACTGCAAATGACATATTTTATTTTTTATTTTATCTTTTTTTTCTTTATATAAAAAAACAAAGTTGTTTATTTTGTGT
>WEZZ01008927.1:15192-26268 GCA_013400585.1 Chloropsis cyanopogon | reverse complement strand
CCTTTTTTTTTTTTTTTTACTGTTAAAGAGTTATTTTTCTTGTAGTCTATGCAAGATACATTCTCTTGCTAATAGAAAGAGGTTTTTTTTGCTATTAACGTCAGTTATGACTGCAGCCTGCTCTTAAATCTCAATTTCAATTTGCATATTAAGTTGACTTTAAATTATTATTTTATAGGCACTAAAAGCAGTGAGGTAAAAGTTTTTACATTTTCAAAAATGCTTGAAAAATGCTAAATGGAAATTTACAGTGTTGCAGCTATTTTTTTTTAACCTTAGAAGTCTATTTTTTATTATATTTTATCATCTAAGAGACACTTTCAAGACACTTAATTTCATGGGATTTATCTCTTTTTATTCTTGTTTGAAACTTAGCAATAGTGAGCTAAATATTTTGACAATAAATTCATCTATTTGAGATGAGGAAGTTATTAACCTCCCTTCTGAGAGAGACTTGGAATTTACTTAATGAAAATTTATCAGCTTTTCAGACTTACACAGACATTTGACTTTCAGACATTTTATAAAACTTAGTAACTCATTGCATAAAATGATGTCTCACAAGGAGATAATTGCTCAGAAATCATCCAAAAAGTTTATGTTTAATGACAGAAGAGATTTTTGACAATATTTATTCTTATCAGGGTATGTTCTCATTTTTTATTAGAAATATTACAGAAGCACAAAGATGCTGTTACTAAATTGCTGAAAATATTTGGTTTTAATCCTTGGTGTCTAACATTTTTTGTAACTTGATTAAAAAAATATCACTTATTTTGCTAGTCTACTTAAAAAATATTTTTTTTTCTTTTCCCTTTTATTCCCCATTTCTCTCTACCTTAATATTGTCTCAGTCTGGTAAGTAGCTCTTGATGAGTTTATTAAGCTTATGTCCAAATACAGTTGCTCTTTGAGGAATTTGCCTTAGAAAATTGCATTTATATAAAAATATCATATGTACTTTATATAATTTACTTAAAGAAGATATCCTAGCTCTTCAAAGTAAAATAATTCAATACTTGTTTATCAAAGGTAGAAAAAATAACCATAAAATCATGTGAACGTAGAGGTATCTTCCTCAGTATATGTCAGCTTCCCTAAATAGTATTTTCAGCATATCAGGTCATTGACTAACTATATTATGTTTTGGAAGACCATCTAGTCAAGGAGAACTTTCTGTCACTGAAAGGTTTTGTAGAAGGAAAGCCCAGATACACAGAGAGCTCACTTAACCTCGTTCCTTCTGAACACTGTCAATAACTCACGCAGGCATTCAGAGATGAACACTGTCAAACAGAGAACATTGCAGCTTTTCAAGAAATATGTTTTTTATAGCCCTTATACAAGTGTTCTGAGCCTCTAGTATCATATCTTCAAACAATCTTCATGTTGACTGCTAATATATTATGGGTGGGTTTGGCTCTGTCTTCAATTTCCTTTTAATATGAGTCTTCATTTTAATAGAATTTCTGTTTCAGAAAATACACATCCTTTTATATTTTATCTGAAAGAAAATATTAGGTTAGAAATTCATAATGATAACTCCTTTAACAGAATGTCCAGGTCCCGCACATCCAAACCACATACTTTGTTGATTTGGAACTCCTGGATTTTTTTCCTCTGATTTATTTGTCAAGGTCGATATACAGAGCTGGGTTTTTCTTTTTTTTTTTTTTTTTTTTCCTAAGGCAGATGAATATCCTCCCCTCATGTCAGAGATCAGTGACATTTCTGAAAGGTTAAATCTTGAGGTCTTTCAAACCACCAGAAATATATTCAAATTTAAAAAAAAAAATTGCCTAAACCTTGATTTTCTCAGATTCTTTAATTATGTTTGAAGATATTCTCATCAGAGGCCATTCTGAAAGAGGGTCAGGAGAAGGAGACCTTCCCCATTTCTTTTTTAACGAACTATTAAACAGCGTGGAGCATTATGGAGAGTTTTCTGTGCATCTCAGTTTCTCAAGTCTATGTTCCTTGAAAAAAATTAAAATTAGATACTTTGTCAGAGAGGGAAATTAGAGTGTTGTTAATGGCAAAGTTCTACATAGTATGCAAAGCAGAAGGTTCAAATTCTCTATTAATAAAGATTAATTCCAGCTTCACCTCTCTAGCACAGTTAGTTGAAAATTTTCAGAGGGGTGACTTAAAGTGAAAAGCAACTTTTTCTTACTAACATTGCGGAATTATTAGCAAAAATGCAGAAGCTTTCATGTTTAAGAACAGGACATTCATAAGACAGCTGTTTGTTGTAGTAGTTAACACCTGAGTATTCGCTTTTAGTTCTCCTTTCTAGCCCTCAGGTCAACCAGCTCCTGTCCTGACCTACTTAAAGGTATATTTCCATGCTCTCTGCTAAGCTGAAAAAACCACAGTTCACCTTTTAAGTTTTAAAGATTGTGGCTACAATAATAGTGAAACTGTAAATAGCAAATGTGACAAACCTGTTACCACATAAAGAGGAACTGAGTAGTCCCACCCATTTCTGCCAATGTGGTCATTTCCTCTTATGTTCAGGTATACCTATAAAAAGCAAATATTAAAAACTGTTTATGAAGTAAAGGATTATTGCAACTATGTTTTACAGGTATGGAGAGGAGTAAAGTAATTGTACAGGTGCTAAAGAACAAGGAGGCTCTGAAATTTTCTTATAGCATGGTTTTCTTTGCATTATCTTCTCCCCTGTATATCCATTATTGCCCATCAGCATCTTCAGGCTGGACTAGATGGTGGTTTTTAAATGAACTGGCACATCTGCCAATAAACTGAAAGGAAAAATATACAAGAAAGAACAAACCTCAGAAGCTCCTGTTAATCTGTTTAAGACCCCTACTTCATTTTCCACAAGCAAAGAATGGGTAAAGCATGGTTTTGCAGCCTTATAGCAGAAATGTGCAGGGCTTACACAACAACTTTGTGAATTACCCAGTTTGCATTACTCACCAGTCCTTCTGTTTTTGCTGCCTTTCCCTGTTCTAAGACCACAGCAAAGACTGACTCGGGTTGGTTTCTGAGCAGTCACAATGTGAAGCTCAAGCTGCCTGCTGATATGCTGCAGTCATTTCAGTCCTCATGAGCCGAAATCTCAGGCACCATCTGACTGGTGAAGGAAATTCATTATAGGACGCCTGGCATAGAGTACAAATGTGCCCACATGCAAATAGCAAAAAAGTTTTGCCAGTTAGGAATGTCTGTTAATTTTCAACAGAGTGCTAGTCGGGTCATACTTTTCTCAAATCTGAAAGGTAAAATTTGAAACTTTCTGGTTTCTAAACACTGAGGCTTTATAATTTTTACGATATTTATCTATTAAATATTCTAGTTCAGAACAGTAAAGATGGGGATTTTTATTTTGTTTTAGGGGTCTACTGGTCTTATCTAGTCTTATTGGGGATTTTGCATATCCTCTAAGCTATTAGAAGGGAAAAGGAAATTATGCACTCCTGTATTTATATGGTCTTATCAAAGTAACTCAATGCCTGGCCTTCTTTAATAGATTTAGCCTCTAACTCTTCTCAAAATCCAGAAAGTTGCACTGTTTTTACTAAGAGGGTAATATATATGACTTGTCTCAAATCACACAAGAACTTAGTCATTAAACAGTTAACTGTATTTGACCAGACAACATCAGGCAAGCACGTGAAACATTTCCTTTTGTTTCTGAAGCAAAAACACTAGATGGGCGTTTTTTCACAGCACATTCTAATCTCAAAATATCTAATGTGAATATTTTGAATCATATGAGACATTCTCTTAATAAATGTCTAAAGATGACGACCCTGGAGAATGGTTAATTCATCTGAGAAAGTCTGAATTCTGTCTTCAAGTTCTGTCAATTTGTCTTCACCTTTGGTACACAGTTAAGCCAATGTAAAATGTGGCAGTGTGTTTATTTATTTTATCTATTTCATTAGGTATTGATTTGTAAATGGTTTTGTCCCCCGGTTTGGTCTCCCTCTCCCCTTGTTCCCAGGTGCGTTCGTCCAGAGCTACCTCTCCTCCCCCCAGCCAATGGCGAGAAGAATCTCACCAATCCCCACGCTCCTAGCCCCTGCAGCCCCCCCCGAGGAGACCCTGTAGATTTCCCCCAATTGGCTACTCACTGAGAAAACCCCACGATAATAGACCCCATTGGTCCTTTTACATGTCATGTCTCCCTTCGGGCTCTCTGACTGGACCAAGGGGGGGGCCACGCCCCAGGGGATGGCCCAAGAGAGCACACCACACTTCACTTGGGAGCTGACCTTTGGAGAACAGAGACGTCTTTACCCCAAGTCGCTCTGCCTTCTGGTTCCTTTGTGGAAAAAGCCTTGGCACGCTGGCCAAACCCAACCTGATACCTCCCAGCTAATCGAGCAAGGAGGGACCAGGCAAAACCTGTGGACAGTGCCTGCGAGCAAAGGCCTCCCAAGAGAGCTAGCCGGACCTGGGGGGGCCCATTCCCACAGTAAAACATTCGTGCCATACATGGATGAGGTGAGTGCAGAGTGCAAGGCTGCAACACCAAAATGATCACTTAGAAGTCAGATTCTATAATCAGATTTTTTCATTGAAGTGGTATTAGTGATAGATCTGCACTCTGAAAGTAATGGCAAGTATAGAAGTGAAAGGATACCCAGTTGTACTTACTGCATGACAGGCTTTGTTGGGAACTATATTACATATTCCTGACATCACATGCTCAAAATTAATGAAATACTCCCTCCTGGTTTTAAAAACCAAAAAAATACATTTACAGATGGGCTGCTGAGAAAACTTCTTTTCTGGTTGTCAATAGAAAACCAGGATTATTGAGGTGTTTTTTACAAGGTAAAATTTCTGCTAAGGTATCTATAGACACATTAAAATTCTTCTTTAAAGGAAAATAAAAGATAAGGAAATAAAAAAAAATCAAAAAAGCATTAATCTTTAAGTATATAGGGATGCTGCTAAAAGTGATTCACAGGCGAGAGAGTTTTCTGATCCATGTTAGAAGTGTAAAAATCCTTCAGACGTCCACTCACATATTCTGTAATGCTGCAAAGAACTGACAGTTCTGACTTTGGAGCTGCACAACATTCAAAATATTAATAAAACACCAAAACAGTCAATTTACTCATGCTTGGAAAATGAGGCTTAAATAAAAGTAAGTCCAATTGGTTCAACTCCCTCAGCATAACCTTCTCTTTAGCAGATTCTCACTATAGACAGATATGGAAAATTACTTCAGAGCTACACATGATAGAAAACCAAGGGTCACAAACTGAAAAAAGAAAATATAAGTTACAACATGCAATGGAAGCCATGAAATGGATGACAGTGCAATTAACAGAAAGAAGATGGAAACTTGTCAGAAATTGCTGCATGGCTGCTCAGATTTGATAGGAGTGTGGAATTGATTTCTTCACACAATCTCTTAGAAAAAAGATTTCAATCAAGAAGTGAGGGAATGAAACTTGTGTGTATATACACTTCTTTCTGTGCTTGGGTATGTGTGTGTCAGACCTTGTATGTGAGTTGATAACAGAGCAAGGAGCTCAGCAAAGCTGATAGATCATGCAGACATTGGGAAAACAGCCCACAGCTGAGATCATGAGAGACAATAATTAAAGAAAAGCACTAATGAGGACTTTGGACTGGCTTTTGGCCATTGGAGAAAGACTTTATTGCTATTATAAAGGGGTTAGACAACGATTCCAAAGTAAAGAGGATAAAGGGGTCTTTTTAGCTGAACCTAAAGCTGAACCTTATCAGCAACAATTCATTCTGTGTCTGCTGTGAAGAAGCTAGAACTAAGTAGATACCATAAGAATGGAGATGGGAATTTGTTTTTGCCTTTGCTGTAAATCTGAATGGAGATTGCCACTCTGCTCAAAAGCTCTNTCGTCCAGAGCTACCTCTCCTCCCCCCAGCCAATGGCGAGAAGAATCTCACCAATCCCCACGCTCCTAGCCCCTGCAGCCCCCCCCGAGGAGACCCTGTAGATTTCCCCCAATTGGCTACTCACTGAGAAAACCCCACGATAATAGACCCCATTGGTCCTTTTACATGTCATGTCTCCCTTCGGGCTCTCTGACTGGACCAAGGGGGGGGCCACGCCCCAGGGGATGGCCCAAGAGAGCACACCACACTTCACTTGGGAGCTGACCTTTGGAGAACAAAGACGTCTTTACCCCAAGTCGCTCTGCCTTCTGGTTCCTTTGTGAAAAAAGCCTTGGCACGCTGGCCAAACCCAACCTGATACCTCCCAGCTAATCGAGCAAGGAGGGACCAGGCAAAACCTGTGGACAGTGCCTGCGAGCAAAGGCCTCCCAAGAGAGCTAGCCGGACCTGGGGGGGCCCATTCCCACAGTAAAACATTCGTGCCATACATGGATGAGGTGAGTGCAGAGTGCAAGGCTGCAACACCAAAATGATCACTTAGAAGTCAGATTCTATAATCAGATTTTTTCATTGAAGTGGTATTAGTGATAGATCTGCACTCTGAAAGTAATGGCAAGTATAGAAGTGAAAGGATACCCAGTTGTACTTACTGCATGACAGGCTTTGTTGGGAACTATATTACATATTCCTGACATCACATGCTCAAAATTAATGAAATACTCCCTCCTGGTTTTAAAAACCAAAAAAATACATTTACAGATGGGCTGCTGAGAAAACTTCTTTTCTGGTTGTCAATAGAAAACCGGGATTATTGAGGTGTTTTTTACAAGGTAAAATTTCTGCTAAAGTATCTATAGACACATTAAAATTCTTCTTTAAAGGAAAATAAAAGATAAGGAAATAAAAAAAATCAAAAAAGCATTAATCTTTAAGTATATAGGGATGCTGCTAAAAGTGATTCACAGGCGAGAGAGTTTTCTGATCCATGTTAGAAGTGTAAAAATCCTTCAGACGTCGACTCACATATTCTGTAATGCTGCAAAGAACTGACAGTTCTGACTTTGGAGCTGCACAACATTCAAAATATTAATAAAACACCAAAACAGTCAATTTACTCATGCTTGGAAAATGAGGCTTAAATAAAAGTAAGTCCAATTGGTTCAACTCCCTCAGCATAACCTTCTCTTTAGCAGATTCTCACTATAGACAGATATGGAAAATTACTTCAGAGCTACACATGATAGAAAACCAAGGGTCACAAACTGAAAAAAGAAAATATAAGTTACAACATGCAATGGAAGCCATGAAATGGATGACAGTGCAATTAACAGAAAGAAGATGGAAACTTGTCAGAAATTGCTGCATGGCTGCTCAGATTTGATAGGAGTGTGGAATTGATTTCTTCACACAATCTCTTAGAAAAAAGATTTCAATCAAGAAGTGAGGGAATGAAACTTGTGTGTATATACACTTCTTTCTGTGCTTGGGTATGTGTGTGTCAGACCTTGTATGTGAGTTGATAACAGAGCAAGGAGCTCAGCAAAGCTGATAGATCATGCAGACATTGGGAAAACAGCCCACAGCTGAGATCATGAGAGACAATAATTAAAGAAAAGCACTAATGAGGACTTTGGACTGGCTTTTGGCCATTGGAGAAAGACTTTATTGCTATTATAAAGGGGTTAGACAACGATTCCAAAGTAAAGAGGATAAAGGGGTCTTTTTAGCTGAACCTAAAGCTGAACCTTATCAGCAACAATTCATTCTGTGTCTGCTGTGAAGAAGCTAGAACTAAGTAGATAGCATAAGAATGGAGATGGGAACTTGTTTTTGCCTTTGCTGTAAATCTGAATGGAGATTGCCACTCTGCTCAAAAGCTCTCTTGCAAAAGAAATTAAGTCTCCACACTTTCCATCAAGAGAAGCACTATTTATAGCTCTCCAGAAATGACTACGGGAAGCCTTGAGGGAAATACACAGCAAAAACTCTTAACTGAGCAATGGCAGACATTTGCTAGAACATCTCTCCCAAAGTTCTATCAGGCTTAACATGCATATTAAAAGAAAAGGGAAAAAATTGCTCAAAGAACTTACCTTTATGAACTGAACTTCTACTGCCTTCAATCTCTATCAGTTCAGACAGAATATGTAAGGGGTAAAGTTTATTGGAGTAAAAATCTCTCTCATTATCCAACCTAGAAGAGAATTAAAGACTTTTTTAGTTTGTGATTAGCTGCAAGAACAACTGTGTTGGCAATAATCAACTTGTGACTGTCTAATCTTTACTAGGTTGTCTGTAGAACAGAAGACAACTGTTCTGAGTGTCTGGTCACTGAAAGAAAAGTACTGATCAATATATTACAAAATACTGATCCCAATGATTCATTGCTGAATCTGCTGTTATTTATTTGGAATTGAAGATGAGGGATAGAGGGAGACAAATGAATGTGTGATTTAATATGCATTTCTACTTTTAATCTTGGTTCAAGGATGTTCATGTCTTTCATATGTAAGCTGAAGGCATACGTACATGTTGCAGATTTTGAAAACTACCCTAACTAAAGATTGGAAATATAGGTCAGCTGATGTTATCAGATCTCCATTTTGTCCTATGATAACATACGACAATTCTTGCTTAAGAAATTCCATACATAACTAACTTTAAGTGATTAAGCAAATTGTTTTTATTTAACAAAAAATGGAAACAAGAAAGAAAGAAGATCTTCCTCACATTAAGATGCAAATATAATGGTCAGGTATGAACAAATTTTTGTTTAAATTTAACTCAGTACTGCCTTAACACCTGCTTAGTGGTTTTTGTTTTTCTTGCCACACTTGTTTGCAAATCATTGTAGTATTGGTTTTCGTGGGATTTTTATGTAGCAGAAAATGCATGTCATGCTGTGTTATAATATATGCTATTATAGTATATAATGTATAGTNATAGTTCAACTCCACTTAAATTGCATCAGGTTTCAACAAATTAAATAACTTGTTTCTCCTGTTCTTTCCAGGAAGCCAGTAGGGAGCTATTGAGTTTCTTGCCTATATGTTTTGAATCAGGTGACATGCTCACAGTGTGTTCTTGCATTTGGTTATTATAAATTTTGCAGAAAATGCACTTTTGCACTGGAAGAAATTTTAACAGAAGACATCAGCACATTTGCTGCTGGTTTAGAAACATGTTTGCTAACATTTCTTATGAAACTGTATTATTGAGATCCAGACTTTATAAGGTGCTGGAATGCCTTACTCCTTTTAACAGGATTGTCACCATAAGCAATTAAATGTACGCAAGAGGGACTGAATCATTACAGTAACTGCAATGTCTTCATATCACCCAAGAAGAGATCTCTAATTTGTTGACAAAAGCATATAAAACTTATATAGTTACAACCATTGGATACAACAACTGAGATACAACAAATTAGATACATACAACTTAATATCCAATTAAAATGCAGCTTGTTTTAAATATTTTAACTTCTACAATTTTGAGTTTATTTAATGGAAAGATGTAATTGCCTGCATAATTATTTACTCTTAAAATCCTTTGAGGTGAAGATCTGGCTGACACAAATGTTGACTATCCTAAAGGAGCCTGCTTTCATTTGTTTAAATTCATAAGTGATTTAATGGATTCAGCACTAAATGTTCAGGAAAAGTAATGTGTGAACCAAAAGTAAATGTCTTAATGGGAAATATTTTATAAATAGGCGTCTAATAGTTTTGTAAGAATAGGCTTGAAATTCTACTATGAAGGGAGGGTTGGCTTTGGTCTGGTTTTGTTATCTGTGTGATTTAAGGGACAGTTAAAGAAACAACAAAGAAACCTGTTGTAGGGCTATAAACCAACATTAGCACTCATTAGATGTTAAATGATCTAAATAACAAGAGAATATTCCTGGTAGTGCAGACATTATCAAAAATGATGCACAGAAACCTGAAGTCCAAGTAATGCTACATTGCTAAATACTTCTTCTTCAAATACTGAAACAATTAGATTATCTGTTTCCCTAAGATTAAGCAGGAGAAAAAGCTGCTGGTATAAAGTAAAATATGTTGTATTTTCTTAGTTAAAAAAGTAAAGCAAAAGTCTTTTCCTGATCCATATTATGTCACTCCTCAGTCACAGTGCTGGCATATAAAACTGTTCAAGCTGTCACTTCTTCTATACCTGAGAGGTATCCCAGGGGTTGTTCCCTAACACTCTCTCAAGAAAACCTTACAAAAGAAAATCAGGTTCCCTTTAGCTTTATTGAGAGAAGCTAGGGAGTAAGGGTGTGGCAGTGTATGAAGTGTATATTTGCTCCAGCCATTTGCATTACTTAGATTCTCATCAAGTGCAGTTTTCAGTTGCTTTTGCTATACGGAATGTGGAAATGCTGTATTTGTTTGTTTGGTTGTGGTTTTTTAGGGTTTTTTTGGTGGTTTTTTGCCATGGATTATGAAAGAGAAATATGATGATAATCCCTTGTTAAAACCAAAGGTTGTATTATTTTGTGCTGTGATTTTTGCAATGCAAAAAAGTGCATAAAATTGACAAATCATTAGGGGTAATGCAAATAACATGTCACAGCAATGGATTCCTGGCAATTTTCTGACCTGTTACGAAAATTGTTTTTCAAGTTTGATATTTATGTAGTGGCTAAGAATTACATGATTCCTTCAGGCATTTCAGATCATGTTAGAGTGGAGATGGATTTAGTTATCTGGCTTTGAAGAATATTGTGATTCATGCATTTCCTGGTAATACAAAAGAAGTTGTACATCTCACATGCCGAATATTCACATTTCCTGAGCACACCTCATCGTGGTTTGTAAGTTATGTCTGCCTCCAAACTCAGAGTTTTCAAGGCTAAATTGTACTCTGCATTAGATTTTAGTGATGATTCAAGACAAAAAAGCTGGCTTAGCCAGCTTATAAACTCAAAAACTCAATATATTTTCCCCAGCAATGCAAAAAGCATTAGATGCAGTTTGTGCACCACAGTTGTACACCTAGTAACTGTGAACCATTGTCTGAATGAACACCTTTTGACACTTCAGTGGGAAAGGAGAAAATTATACTCAACATCACTGCTGTCATTTGGAAAAAGAGTTCTAAGTCATTGCTTCCGAATTCAAATCTCTACATTCCCAGTAGACTCAAAGAAAACTACTCCAAAATGAAAAAGTGCAGAAGGAACATTGTCACCTCTCATTTTCACCACTG
>WEZZ01008926.1:197672-213042 GCA_013400585.1 Chloropsis cyanopogon | reverse complement strand
TTCCCACTGCCTCCCAGCCAAAATGTCCATGCCCAATAGGTTGTTTCGGATATTTCCAAGCACTACTTTAATAGTTAAATGTTTCTCCTCTCCAGGCAGCAGAATTTTTACAAGAGCTATACTCATAGCTTCTGAAGTCCCCAAAGCATTGAGAACACAACACCTTTTCTTTATCGGAACAATTCCACATTTTTGGGCAGTCGCATTTGTTAATGCAGAAATTTGGGCTCCAGTGTCCACTACAAAATTGATAAGTGCCTGTTTGGGACCAACTATGGCTGTTATCAACAAGTCCCCAGTTTTGTGATTGCGGGTGAGCCTTCTAAGATGAATCCTATTGCCCCCCTCGTCTCTGTGCTCACCTTTAATTAGAGACAGGGGTTCCCGTTTCCCTGCTTCTGACATTGTTTTGGCTCAACTGCCAGAATCTGGGATTGTTTTTGCTCACTGTCCGGAACCCCTGAGTGATGTTGCTCTGACCCACCACGCAGACACTGTGTGTGTAGTTGTGTTGGCCCACTGCCCAGGATCTGTTGGGGTTGTGTTGGTCCACTGCCCAGAATAGGTTGAGGTTGTGTTGACCCACTGCCCAGAATAGCTTGAGGGAAAGGTGGAGCCCTTGGTACCATGGGGTTGGAATTGTGCCACTGAGAAACCAGTTTGCTTAATTTGTCAAGTGGCAGTTTATCCATCAAATCTCTTGGCACTCTTTTGCTCACCCCCAAATTCCACCAATACTGACGGCTGGAAATCTGTCTGCCCTTTCCTGTTTTTATGTTAGGAGGGGCAGTGTGCTTAACGCCCTTTGTTTCTTCAGGTTTTTCTTCTGGGGTTTTTACTGGACCATATTTTCTATTATAATTTAGCAGTTCCTCTGCAACTTTACTCCATGTCCAAATTTTGTGTTCCCCAGTAACTGAATTGCCCTGTGAACCTGCGTGTTGTGAAGGGCTTGAATATGGGGAAAACCCAGGATCAGCAGGTCTGTTTTTATCACTCAGGTTTCCAAGAAATCTGTCCAGTCTGTCTACAGGGCTTGTGGCAGCTATGGTTTTCTGAAGGAGGATAGCTGTGGGTTTGAGGGACTCTGGAAGGCCTCGAATTAGAGGGGTCATAATTTCAGCCTTCACAGGTAGCAACATTGGTGATTCATAGCCAACAGTTAATTTTCTTTCATGAATCATTTGCAAGCAGGCTGCTTTGTGGATATTTTCTAGGAGTTGGTCCGGGGAGCCAGTCAAAGTTACAGGGTCTCCCCTCTCTAGGGGGTTGAGTCCCCCTGCCCAATATGCAGCTCTCTGTGTTAGAGACCATGGGCTACGTTTATCTCCTGTTGTTAAGAAAACACCATGTCCCCAGTATCCACTTGCTTTTTGTTCAGATAACAGAATTTGATGTCCCCCCGNAATTTGATCTCCCCCAGTGAGAGACACTCGAAATACAAATTCTGTTTCAGATTCATGGGTGAGGCGTGAATATTCTTTTTTCAATTTAACAATTTCAGTTGCAGTGTAGGGTATTTCTTTAGTGGTAATGTGAGGGTCAAAATCCTCATCATTAATGTAACCGTATTTTATTTTAATCAAAGGTTTCTTATGGGAGCAACAATTTTCACCGCAATTTTTCATCCAAGTTAATTCAGCCTGAGGATACATTCGGTTAATTCGAGGAGGTTCCTTTTCTACTGACTCTTTTAAAGGGTCAGCATACTTTGAATTTTTGGCACGCTCCTCCCTCAGGGCAGTTCGTAACAAATGATTTTCATTTCTTTCTTCATCCAGTTGTTTTTGCAAATTTTCAACTAAATTTTGCAGGGATTGAATAATTGCATTTTCTTCATTCCTTCGTTTCATACGAGCCTCCACAGCTGACATAAGGCAAGCTCCCAAAACAGAACAAATTATGGTTTTATCTCGGCCAAATTTTAACTGTGCCTCATGTTGCAAGGAGCAGATTCTATCAGTTACATTTTCCAGGTTGAACCAGTTATTTTGAGCCCACTCTTCCCCGGCTGGAGAGGGCCTGGCACTGTGTTTTGCTAACAGAGCATAAAATGCAGCTTTACCTTTTGCACTAGAGTTTTCAGTCATCTTTGTGTATGTGTGAAGGGAACAAAAGCACCCCAGAGAGGTAAACTTAGTTACACACTGCAAAACTCACACAGCTAAGGTGGGTCACCCTTTGTGTCTCTGGAGCGGGTGGGGACACCAATCTGCCTGGGAGCTGCTCCTTAATTACCAAAATCTCTGGTTGTTTCTCCACTACACCAAGCAGTCAGAATTCATACAAACAACAAAAACAAAACAGTCCCTCCTTTCGCACTCAGAGATCCTTTGTGAAATTCCGAAGACAGAGCCCTCAAAAGAGTGTGGGGATGCTTTACACCTAGGCGTGTGCAGTCTGCGGGAAATTCGAGTGCCCCCCTTGCTTTCTAGACACTGCTCACCAATGTGGCAGGCTAGGTGCGGCTGGAGCGAAACGTCCTTCCCCTGGTACAGACTGCACACAACCTTGCAGCCCCTCTGTCTACCAGAATCCTGTCCGTGATGCCAATTTAATGTCACAATCCGCAAAGCGGGATTCGTGATGTGGTTCTTTTGTTTGATCTCAGAGTACAAAAGGTAATCAGCACACAAGGGACTTAAAGCAGCAAAATGCACTTTACTGAGTGCTCATCAACACTGGTATGCAATAGAGGGGATAGAAAAAGGAAATAAAGTGTAGAGAGATATAGGGGGTAGGGGGATTTTTATAGCTACCAATGCCCAAGTCCACACAGCTGTCCACCGACGCAGGGCTCTCTGTCCATTGGGGAGATCTCGAGGGGAGGTGAGTTTGGGGAGTACCTTTGTAGTCTTCTACAAAGCAAGAGGCACGGGGCCAAAAGCAGAGGAGATTTATGACCATTTGTTGTAAGAATAATTGCCCTAAGAGACAGGTACTAGGTGTATACAAACACTCCAGTGCGGTCAGCACCGATTTCCTTTTCAGTACCAGCAGTACCAGTTCTCAGCAGGCACATTTTGCAATTCATGCAGCATTCCTTGGCAGTCCTCCCGCCTCAGCCAGGCCAGGGCCTCAGAGTGGTCTCAGTCCTCAGCCCTCAAAGATGATCATGAGGCAAAAATGAGGGATTCTCGGACCAACTCTTACAGTCAGCTAATACCTCATAACTGTAGAAGAACAATATTAAATAGTCAAATCTTTGCTAAGTTGCATTTTGTCTGACAAGATCATGTTGGAGAAAAGGAAATGCAATGAAGTCCAGCAAGTGCCAAATGAACTTGAGGAGGGGACCTCAGCCCATTAGATCAACAGATTCCTAAACCTAAAGCCACAGAAATCTGGAGGGGTACTAACCCCTCTTGGTAACCTATTTAATTCCCTGTTGGGTGACACCAGGTATTTATCTATGATTTTAACTATTATTTAAATAATAAGCTAATATTTGCAGGGTTAATGGCCAGCTCTGGGGCTTGTGTCTCTGTTCCCCTCGTGGTTGTTCTGCTCTGGTGTGCAGGATTTTTTAGTTCCAAGAAAAGCTGGGGTGGACCTGTGCCTGTGTCCAGAGATTTTTTTCCTGTCAGATTCTGTGGAATCAAGCAGCAGATTTAGGATTTTGGCCAGCCTGACTCATGGGAGGTGTATTTCTCTACACTTCCAGGGAGCACGGACAGGAGCTCCTCACTGACTCTGAAAGCTGCTTTTCTGTTTAATATTGCCCTGGCAGAGCCATGGGGTGCCTCTGCCACCAGCTGACCTTCTGCTCCTCCCCAGGAGAGAACCTGAAAGCCCCTGGGAAGAGCAGGAGCTCCCACAGGACCAGGAGCAAGCGGGGCCGGGCTCGTGCCAGCAAAGACACCTCCAAGCTGCTCCTGCTGTACGACGAGGACATCCTGGAGAGGGACCCCCTGAGGGAGCAGAAGGACCTGGCCTTTGCCCAGGCCTACCTGAGCAGGGTAAGGCAGCCCAGGAGCAGGAACATCAGAGATTTGGGCTTCTCTGACACACAGCTGCTGGTTCTGACTAGGGGTACTGGGCTGGCTGGGGTGGAGTTGTTTCTTCCTACACCCCATGTGTGCTGCTTCACTTCCCAAACTGTCCCTTTATTATGGGAGTTTTCCTGCTTTTGCTCTTCCTCCTCCCTGCCCTGTGCTGAGTGGGGGAGCTGGAAGTGAAGGAGTCGAAGGCTGGGGGTGCTCAGCTGCTGCACTCAGTCCCCAGCACCAGAACCTTCTGAATTTCTGAACCTCACAGTCTGCATTGGGGTGCCTTCTCTGGTGAGCAGCTTTGATTTATCTTTAGGAAGAGACTTGGTTCCTTCAACAAAATTGCAAGTACTGTGTAAATTCTGAGTAGAGGAGGTCAAAGATTACTAAATTAAAAGAATTCAGGGAGAAATTCCCCTCTGTGAGGGTGGGAGGCCCTGACACAGGTGCCCAGAGCAGCTGTGGCTGCCCCTGGATCCCTGGCAGTGCCCAAGGCCGGGCTGGGACAGTGGAAGGTGTCCCTGCCCACGATAAGGGGTTGGAATGAGTTGATCTTTAAGATCCCTTCCAACAGAAGATAATCTGTGCTGAACTTGTTTTTCCACCTGGAGGTCACCAAGCCCTGTTGCTCCCCCAGGTGCGTGAAACCCTGCAGCACATCCCGGGCAAGTACGAGGATTTCCTGCGCGTCATCTACGAGTTTGAGATCAGCACGGACAAACGGACAGCCGTGGATCTCTACTCCACCCTGCAGAAACTGCTGCACGACTGGCCACAGCTGCTCACAGATTTTGCTGCCTTTCTTTTACCAGAGCAAGCTTTGGAGTGTGGGCTGGTAGGTAGAGTGAGAGGAGGAGGCCAGATTTGAAGCAACATAAAAGCTTGTGGGAGTGGAAAGATGAAGAGTTGTTCCTAGGGCAAGAAAGGCAAACAGCTGGTGAATCACTTGCTTACCTTGCTACTTTTATTGATCAGAATTGGAAAGTTTGGTGTTCTTTGTAAATCTCCTGCTCAGTGTGGCTGTGGAGGGTCAGCCTTTCCCACCTGCATCACGTCTGGCTGCAGAGACAACGTGCAGATACAGCAGAGTGGTTCCCCTGTCTCCAAATCTGCCTTCCACTTTGTAGGATAGAGGGTTTCACCTGTTCCCTTATTTCTGGATTTCCTTATCTTATGTGCACAGCCAAACTTTATAGCTCATGTGAGTATTAATTACACAAAGTAGTGTTTCTCTGCCTCTTCCCACTTTTGTGAAGGGCACCAATATAATGGAAAACAAAGACCAGGACAGGAATTTTGCAGCTTGTTTAAGTCAATTTGAGATGCTTGGGAATACGTGCTGAACATGAGGGTGAATCTCTTTCTTTTGGCCAGTTTGAGGAGCAGCAAGCCTTTGAAAAGAGCCGGAAGTTCCTCAGGCAGCTGGAGATCTGCTTTGCTGAAAATCCTGCCCACCACCAAAAGATCATCAAAGTCCTGCAGAGCTGTGCAGACTGTCTGCCCCAGGAGATTGCAGAGGTAACCAGGGAGCCCTTTTCTCCCAGTGTGAGTGCAGGCAGCCAGCCTGATTCCCTGTCCTGCTCCTGGGCACCATGGGGGTTGGCCCAGCACATTCTCCCTTTTGGGGGTACAGCTCAAATTCATGGAGTCACAAAATGATTTGGGTTGGGGAGGACCTTAAAGCCCATCTCATTCCACCCCCTGCCATGGACAGGGACACTTTCCACTGGTGGAAATTCCAGATTTCTCCAATTCCCATCCAACCTGGCCTTGGATTCAAGGGGAATTGGAGCTGCCTCTCCAAGAGGCTGCACAGTCGATGCCCTGGGAGTTTCCTCTCTCCCACCTCCACCTTGCCTTTATCACCTTGCAGCTGAGGCTTAGTGTCATCTACAGAGTCTGCCTGGAATTCTGGAGGAATATTTCCAGGCTGATTTGATAGCTGGGTGTGGAATGATCTCAGAATATCCAGGAAGTCGTTCCCATGCAAGCACCACTTCCATACTGGAGCTGTAACGAGCTGTGATGCTCCCCTTGCTCAGGGAATCCTGCAGAGGACAATCAGATGAGGTGCAATCAGACTCATTTTCTCTGGATTTTCCTCTTCCAGCTGAAGACCCAAATGTGGCAGCTGTTGAAGGGACACGACCACCTGCAGGATGAGTTCTCTGTTTTCTTTGATCACCTTCGGCCCTCAGCCAGCCGCATGGGAGACTTTGAGGAGATCAACTGGACAGAAGAGAAGGAATATGAGGTGGAGCAATCTTTCCCCTAAAACCAGAAATTATAAAAGCAGAGATAAGAAACATGTTTTTACTGGAAGAACTCACTTAGAGGGTGCAGTTCTAGAGAGAGGGAAGCAGTGGGGTGGGAGAGCTGCCGGTGGACTGAAGCAAACTCTTCAAATTTTTGGAACAGCATTTTTGTTTTCTGGGGAAAACAAAATTTGGTCACCTGAGAGCAGCTGTTGTGTGTTTGTTCTGCTGCAGTTTGACGGGTTTGAAGAGGTGTCTCTGCCAGATGTAGAAGAGGAGGATGAGCCACCCAAGATTCATGGAGCCAGCAGGAACAAGAAGCGGAAGGAGATTGGAGGCCAGCACCACGACAAGGTGGGCCTGGGGTGTTCCTGGAGTTTCTGACCCCTGAGCAAATGCATGGGCATGAATTGTGTGGTGGAGAGATGTGGCAGCGACTGACCAAGGTGGAGGAGCCGCGCTGGGATGTTCCTGCTGTGCCGTGCTTGCCACCAGCACTCGGTTCTCTGCGGGTGCTGCAGCCCCCTGGCCCCCCTGTGCCCCCTGTTCTTGTCTGTCTGTCAGCTGGAGTGTGTCTGTCTGTCTGTCAGCTGGAGTGTGTCTGACTGTCAGCTGGAGTGTGGTCTGTCTGTCAGTTGAGTTTTATCTGTCTGTCAGCTGGAGTTGTCTGTCTGTCTGCCAGCTGAGTCTGTCTGTCTGTCAGCTGGAGTTTTGTCTGTCTGTCAGCTGGAGTTTTGTCTGTCTGTCTGTCAGCTGGAGTTTTGTCTGTCTGTCAGCTGGAGTTTTGTCTGTCTGTCTGTCAGCTGGAGTTTTGTCTGTCTGTCAGCTGGAGTTTTGTCTGTCTGTCTGTCAGCTGGAGTTTTGTCTGTCTGTCAGCTGGAGTTTTGTCTGTCTGTCTGTCAGCTGGAGTTTTGTCTGTCTGTCAGCTGGAGTTTTGTCTGTCTGTCTGTCAGCTGGAGTTTTGTCTGTCTGTCAGCTGGAGTTTTGTCTGTCTGTCTGTCAGCTGGAGTTTTGTCTGTCTGTCAGCTGGAGTTTTGTCTGTCTGTCTGTCAGCTGGAGTTTTGTCTGTCTGTCAGCTGGAGTTTTGTCTGTCTGTCTGTCAGCTGGAGTTTTGTCTGTCTGTCAGCTGGAGTTTTGTCTGTCTGTCTGTCAGCTGGAGTTTTGTCTGTCTGTCAGCTGGAGTTTTGTCTGTCTGTCTGTCAGCTGGAGTTTTGTCTGTCTGTCAGCTGGAGTTTTGTCTGTCTGTCTGTCAGCTGGAGTTTTGTCTGTCTGTCAGCTGGAGTTTTGTCTGTCTGTCAGCCAGCTGATCTGTGTGTTTCCAGGAGGCCGAGTGGGTGGATGGGATGAAGGAATGTTCCTGTTCCTGCCATGAAGGGAGTGGCGATCCCAAGCTAAAGAAGAGCAAAAGGAGGAGCTGCAGCCATTGTGGCAGCAAGGTCAGTGGAGAGGCCTGGAGTGCCCGGGGGGAAGGGGAGTCCTGCCAATAATTTTTGATGTTCTTCTTGCTTAAGAACAAGTTTTTGAGTGGAAGATGCTGGCATGGCCACTATGTAAAAAGATCCATTCCTGATCATCATCATCATCATCTTCAACTTCCTAAAGCAAACATAATGCATAATAATAATATTCAACTTTCTAAAGCAAACATAATGGCAAAATTAAGCCTTTGGCAGGGCCAGGAATACCTGGGATGCAAAGTCTGAGGTGTGTTTGGGATGGACAGACCACACGTGTGTGATTGTGCCTGTGGGTTGGTTTGCAGGTGTGTGAAAATAAATTTTATAAAAACAAAGATTCTCAAGAGCTGCCTGCCAGCCTTGCTCAGCGAGAGTCAAGTCCCCAGCCAGAAGGGAAGGATCCTGGAATGTCAAAGGAACCTGGAGAAGAAATCCTGGAGAGCAGAGACGAGGGAGAGGATGTCCAGGGCAGAACAAAACCTGTCTCTAGGAAGGTGGACTCTCTGTCTCCAGGTGTGTGCAACTTTTGTCTTCTACAGACAGGAGTAGAATCCTCTCCACACAAATGAGCAGAGGTTCAGGCATTTCTCATGCACATTTATTGAGTATAATGAGCATTTCTAATCCTTGTCTTTTTACTTTTTTTTTTCTCTTGTTCCTCCACTCTGGGTGCTCTAAACCTGTTGAGCATTCCCTTCCACAAAACCTTTCCTGCCTGGAGAATATTCTGCCCTTTTCACAGTGACTGCTCCATTTAAGCTTCCCTTGCCAGGATACTGCTCAGTCCCCAGTCCATGGTACTGGTTCTTCTGCAGTTTCCATTTTAGCACAGCAGTTCAGAACCACCATTTCTCTAATCTGCCTTTAAACAATCTCTGTGGTGTTTGTTTTTCCTCCAGTCTGGTCCAGACAAGGAGAAACACAATTATGGCAGGATAAACAACCCAAGGGAGATCTCCTCCTCCTACCTGGAGCCAGGGCTCAGCTCGTGCTGCTGTTGGGGACAACACCCAGTTAAATACAGGAGTTTAAATGAGAGTGGTCTCATGGCTGGGTTTGTGACCAGGCTGCCAAGAGCAGCAGTGGCTACTGCACTGGAGAGTTTTGCTGTGGGCAATGCACTTTTAAAATTTCATCACTTCACACAGCAGTTGGTTGTAGCAACCCACAGGGGTGAAGAGAATTGGCTGTAGATTGTCTTCTGTGAAGTACAGGTGGGTAAAGTGCAGGTGGAGTCACAAAGCTGCTCCCAAACTGTTTTCATGTGCAGCATTAGGCTCTGTAAATAAAAATATCTTTAGAAGTCAGGGAAGGAAGCCTCCAGGGGGTTTTTCCTTACAGCTTCTCTGACCTTGTTTGGGTTTCTCATCAGGATCTCACCTGGAAGGAAGGGTGGCCTCCAGCAGACCTGGATCTTGTGAAAAACCTGCCCCTGCTGATGCCCAGGTTCCAGAAGGTGCCAGTGCAGGTGTGGGTGCTGCCAAGGACAGGGACTCTGCTGCCACTGGCCCCAGATGGGCACAGCTACAAAAAGCTGCTCTGAAACTACCTCAGGAAACCAAAGACTGCCCTTGCACTGAGGGGCTGCAGCAGCCTGGGGGGGATGCAGGGGCTCCTCTGGGGCTGAGCAGGGACCTGCTGCTCTCTGCTGCAGCAAAAGCAGCCCCGGGACCTCGACCCTGCCGTGGACAGAGCCCCTGTCAGACTGAGGGGCTTCATTCTGCCGCAGCAGAGCAGCCCAGGGGCTCTGCTCTTGCTTCAGGAGGTGGCAGAGAACTCGAGGGAGCACCTTTGGCCCTGGAAGGAAGAGCTGAAGCAAAGCAGGGCTGGGTCACAACGAGCAGCAAACCAACAGCGGGCGAGAGCTGCTGCCCAGGGTCCCCCGCTCGCTGCAGTTTGGACACAGAGGACAGAGGCTGCCCTGGAGGTGCTCCCGAGGGCAGGCCAAGGTCAAATGCAAACAGCAGCTCCCTGGTGCATCAGCATGCTGAGCAGCTGGAGCCCAGAGCAGGCACAGCCTCCCCGGGGCAGAGGGAGGAGGAGCAGCAGCAGCAGCGAGTGACGGAGGCCACCGTGTGTGCCAAGAACAGCAAAGTCAGCTCCACTGGGGAGAAGGTTGTGCTCTGGACCAGGTACTCCTGCCTGACCTCCTGCATCTTTCTGTGTCCTCTGTTTGGCTCCAGCTCTTACTGGGTCCTTTCTTTCATTTTGTGTCCCCATTTTCTGACCCCTCCCTTTGAACATTGCTCAGTCCATCAGTTTGGCCCTGTGAGCAGCACTGGCTGCTCCTGGCAGGGCTGTTGGAGCACTTCAGACTGGGAAAGAATCTTTTTTTCTCCTTCAAAAAACTTAAAACCAGGCTAAAGGAGCTCTGTTTAGAGAAGGGTCCTGGGATTGGGGGTGGCAGGAGGAGTGAAGGAAGGAGCCTTGCTCAAGGATTGCTGAACTGGGAACAGGCCTGGGGCTGCTTGAGTCTGTTGCTGGTTTTGGACTGTTTTCACAGGGGCTTGTTTTGCAGGGAGGCTGACAGAGTCATCCTCACCACCTGCCAGGAGAAGGGAGCCCACCTGGACACCTTCCACGCCATCTCCCAGAAACTGGGCAACAAGACAGCGAGTGAGGTGAGGGGTGGTGTGTGGGAGCTGCTCCAGGGGCTGGGGGCGTGTCACGATCCGCAAAGCGAGATTCATGGTGTGGTTCTTTCACTTGATCTGAGAGCGCGAAAGGCACCACAGGGGACTCAATAAAATCACAACAGTGCACTTTATTAAAACAATCATCAACGTTATGCGATAGAGGGGATAGAAAAAGGAAACAAAGTATAGAGAGAAGAAGTGGGTAAGGGGGATCATAGCTACCAATCGGCGAAGTCCACGCCGCCGTCATCAGCGCCGCAGAGTCTTCTGTCCGATGGGGAGATCTCGAAGGAAGGTGAGTCTGGGATATGCTTTTATAGTCCTTTTCAAGGTGAGAGGCAAGGGGCCAAAGGCAGAGGAGATTTATGACCATTTGTTGTATGGATGATTGCCCTGAGAGACAGGTACTGCATATGTAGGAGCAGTCCACTGAGGTCAGCACCAATTTTCCTATCAGTACCAACAGTACCAGTTCTCAGACACATTTTCAATGTGGGCAGCATTCCTTGGCAGTCCTCCTGCCTCAGCCAGGCCAGGGCCTCTTGAGTGGTCTCAGTCCTTGAAGATGATCCTGGGGCAAAAACGAGGAATTCTCGGACCGACCCTTACAGAGAGGGGCTGGGAATGTGAGGGGTGGTGTCTTACCAGTCTCCCAAACTTCAATTTGATGAAAAATAATCTCAAATGCAAATTAAAACATCAAAACCAAACCAAACTCCGCTCTGTTTTAGTGGTGCCAGAAATCCCATGTGCCCTGGTCCTTCTGACAGGGTTACCATTGATATTTGAGCTGCACATTTGGGACTGGAGTTGTTTCAGTGGCTGCTACTCAGGTCTTCAGCCTCCTGCTTCTGTACAAAGGATCTGCTTTTGTCTCTGAATCCTCCCAGCCTGCCAGATTTTACCTGCAGAATGTAACTGTTCTTCCAGAGGAAACAACAACCCAGTGCTCATTTCTCTTCCTTTATGACTGACTCTTGTATGAAATGCCATTGTGGTATTGATTTTTTTTTTTTTTTTTTTTTTTTTTTTTTTGGTTACAAAACACCCTGAGCTTTGTAGTATGAAATTCCAGTTCCATGACACCTCTTAGGTCACTTGTCACCCCCTTGTTCTGCAGGTGTCCCACAGGTTCAGGGAGCTGATGAGGCTGTTCCACACGTCCTGTGATGGCAGCTCTGAAGATGAGGAGGATGCCACCAGCACCAGTAACACAGACCAGCTGTCAGATAAAGATCTTCTGCTTTCTGAGGAAGAACCTGATGACTGAGGTGATAAACTACTGACTGCACCAGAAGAGGGGTTTTTTTGCCAGTTTGCTGCTATACAGGTGCTGTGGAAAAATGTTTGCACTTGAGTACTTGAGACAGCACCTTCCTTTTTTTGTTCAATTTCCAGCCTGTACCAAACCAAAGGCAGGAATTTGAAGGAGAACATTCTCTAGAACCTCCCTGGGGAGCTTCAGCAGTGAAATAACAGAACTTGTGGACATTGATGTAGCCCAGCAGCCTCTCACCAGAACCTGTAAATATTGTACCCTGAAATGTCAGTTTTCATGTGGAACAAACACACGACTTTTTCTAAGTTCTCCCCTTGTGCTGATTATATGTGAGATAGTTACAGTCTGAATTCTCTATTTATTGTGTGGGGTTTATTTGAACAGGCAGAGCAAATCCACTTTGCACAGTTGAAAAAACCCAACCAAAATATATAAAATCAGCCTCCAAAAAAGCAGCTTTCCTCCTGTGAATATCTGGAGAACTTAAGCCAGAAGTAAGAAGATTTTTGGTAAAATGAGAAGAAAGCAGCAGCTGGACCATCTCCAAAACCATTCCCTTTATTTTGGGAGTCACCTTAAAGCCACTCCCACTACCCCCAGTAATAAAGGTGGGTTAGTCTGAATCTGCTTCATCCTCATCTGCTGCAAACCCTGTCTCGTAGCACTGGGCCAGGGTCCTCAGCTCCTCCAGGGCCTCCTGGAAGTCGTCCTGTTCCACCCCAGCCGTGAAGAAGCTGCTCCAGCGCCGCACGTCGGGCGCCCGCAGCTCCCGGCACAGCCCCGAGAGCAGCGAGTGCAGCCCAGGGCAGCTCTGCAGGACTGCCAGCACGGGAATGCTCTCAACACCTGCAGGGAGAGAGGCACAGCAGGGGTTAAACACCCACCAAAATCCAAGTCCTTGCCCTGTGCTGCTTCACAAGCAGTTGGCTTACTTGAACTTGGCTGCTCACGCTCACAACTCTCCACACTGGGTTGGTTTGTTATTAATAATTTTGGTTTGTTATTAATACTTTTGGTTTGCTATTAATAATTTTTACCTCTGTTAGGCCCTGGTCTCGCTGTTGCAGAGTTCAAGGAGCATTTGTTACCTGCTGAGGAAAATCCCTGAGCTTTGTCCATGAGGAAGCCTCGTCTGGTCAGGAGAGGAGAGAAGAACTGGGGGAAGGGAGCTTGGGTGTGACAGGGCTGCTGGAGCACGTGGGATGTGCTGTGAGGAGATGAATAAAGTTACCCAGAGCTCCCTCAAGTGTTCCCTGTTCTAAACCAGCAGCCCCTGTACTCACCTGAAGGCTCCTGGGAACAGGGTGTGCAAGTACTGCTGGAGCACCTGCTCAGGGCTCTCCCAGCTGTGCAGGGGGGACCAGGGCTGGCCCAGGCAGCTGCTGCAAAGGAAATTCAGCGTTTTCCAGCCTGAAACCATCAGTGCCTCAGCTGCCTTTTAGCTGGTTTGCTCTAAAATCAGTAGCACTCAGTCACTGGACTGCTCCTCCCTTCAGCTGCCTCTCCGAATGGAGGGAGTGTGGATGCCTCCAGTGAGGAATCCCTGCAGGAAGTGCAGATTTACCTGGTGGCTTTCTCTTGGCAAATTCCTCGTAGCACAACAGACTGAGCAAAACAGCAGCTGACCTTTTGCTCCCTCCACGAGGACAGAAGCTTCCAGGGCACGTCCTGCTGGTGGGCACTTAAAATATCGGGGAGCGAGGAGCCAGAGAAGGCAGGGAAGGGAAGAGCTGCCCATGCAGCCACAACCTGGATTTGGGTGACAGAGCAGGGTCTGGAACACGCTCCTGGCACAGCTGGGGGTGTGCAGAACAGCTGCAGCACAGCTGGAAGGTGTCCTCACCTTCCTCCCAGAGAAGGTGAGGGAGTCAGCAAAGTGCAGCATGGAGGCCTGGGAGGAGCAGAGGCGGTAGGGAGCCGTGAGGGTGTCCAGTGCTGCTGCCAAAATCGCGCTGCTGTGGTAGTTCAGGGATGCCTGGGGAGGAGACAAATGCAGGAAGTGCAGGACAGGTCCCAGTCACCCCTTCCTTAACCCAGTTTTGTGTATCTAACTTAACCAGATTGTAAATTGTGCCTTTAAAAGAGGTGTTTCACCGTTACTTCAGGGTTGGGATAAGCAGCAGTGTGTAACAGCAGTTCCAGCCCAGCTGTTTGCTAACAAATGCTTGGGTGCCAGTTGCCTTATCTTTCTTTGGCTCCTTAGGGCTGCAGCGAGGCTGGAGTTACTCCAAGCTTGGAGAATAATGTAGTAAAGCCTTTGCTTCAGTGCCAACACTGCAGGCAGCACCCCACCAGAAAGCACAACGGCCAAGGAAATGTGTTAATATTTTCAAAAGTAGGAAGAAAACTACAGAAATTAAAAGTTGGCAGCTAAGTTCCAGTGAAAAAGCAGGAAAAGGTCTCTGCTGAGCAGAACAGCACCATGAAAAACCACAGAGCTGCAGAAAACACTTGGAGAGGGGTAAAGCTGCAAGAGCTCAAAGCCAGCCGTGGTGGGTGATCCCAATCCAGGACTTACGTCGTATTTTATGTACGGAAACGTCACAGGAGGCTCTGGCTTGATTCCCAAACTCCCACTGAGTGACAGGGGGCAGAAGAGAGAGCTGTGACGAGAGAGGTGGGCAATGCCCAGGGCTGTGTTCATCAGTCTGTAAAAACTGTTCTGAGGGTCCTGGGGAAAAAATCCAACCATTGGAACCTTGAGCAGACAAGAACCTGTCAAACCCAGGCTGGGCACCTGCTCTTGGTCCTCCCCATTGCTTACTCACTCCCACAGTACTCAGGACTGGAGTCAGGCCCCAGGTCAGGATCCCTTTCCGTGAATACTCATCGTGGAGCAGCTCTGTCACCTTGGCACCAACTCCAGAGAATCCATTGTGAAGGTCACAAAGGACCTGAAACCCCTGTGGGAAACAATGGCAGCATCTCAGATTCTGCTTCATCTTGAGCAGAAAAGTTTCTTGAAAGCAAAGGAAGCTTGGATAAGGTGTGGACCTGAAGGTAATCACACTCCTCAACAAAGAAGTGCAACCGATCTTCCAACTCCTCAACGCAGGCAGGGTCCTGCAGGAGACTTTCACCTTGCCCAAAGGCTTCGAGACAACCACAGTCCCTAAGGGAGAAAGGGGTAAGGAGGGGTTATTTTATCCCTTTTATTCATCCTTGAAGGCAAAACTCAGCTGCAGTTCTGGGTTCTGGACCAGACCCCGGGCCGTACCCATCGTGCAGGTACTGCCGGATCACGTAGACACTCTTGGGGTGCAGGTGCACCCTGAGGTAATTGGACCAGAGCCGCACAGAGGGAGCGTCCTGGGGCCCCGCAGGAGCTGCACCTGCAGGGAGACAGACAGGAGAGCAAAGGTGCTCTGAGCATCCCCGTGAATGCAGAAATCAGTTTGTAACTTGTCCAGTGTTTCAGCCCATCCGCTGCTCTGACCCAGCTCTCTGTTAATCCAAGCAGTCTTATCCCATAGTTTTCCTTCTCCTTGTTCACTAACCCGTTGTCTCACAGCTGGGAATTCTGCCCTTCCAGAACTCTGATCCCAGCGAATGAACCGAACCCGCAGCGGCCCCGCGCACAAACCTGGCCCCGCAGCACCGGGATTCCCCTTCCCGTCCCCGGCAGCGTCTCCCTACGGGAACAATCCGGTTACGGGGCGCTTCGCCTCTCCCCGCTCGTGTCCCGGGCGGGGAGCGGTGCGGGACCCGCGGCCGCGCTCACCCTGCCGCTCCCGGTGTCCCGCGACGCGCAGCC
>WEZZ01008926.1:164714-177181 GCA_013400585.1 Chloropsis cyanopogon | reverse complement strand
GGGCTGCGCATCCCCGAAGTTCGGTGTTTCCCCGGGCGCGGCGCGGTCCTGCCCCGTGTGACGGGCGGGGGATGCGGGGGACGGAGCCGGGGGTCTCCCTGCCAAATATTCATGTGGATTTTTGGGTTTTGGGATAGTGGCTGGGTTACTGGGTCAGTGTCTTGTGGACTTTGTCATTCCCCTTCTCCGAAATCATACTTGTGGAGTTTTACTTCCATTGCATTTTTAGTCCTGTTTTAGCTTTACTGACCGTGAATTCGGGTTTGGGTGGTTGAGCCTTATCTTGGCCTTACTGATCTCTCACACCAAAAGCCAAAATGTGTTCCCATCCTTGTCCCTCTCTTCCATGGTCTCTTGACTTTCTATCTCCTGGTTTTGGCCCTTGGTTTGTGGTTCTTTACCCTGTTAATTATGTAGCAGAGAACTGGAAGCTGCTTGGAATGTGGGTTTCCATCCGATGGCCTCAGGACACGCATTCACTCTCCTCGCTGAGTGTTGTCAGGAGCCAGTCAGGGAAACTGGAGGTGCTGGGAGCTCTGGGAGCAGGGACAGAACCTGTGGCTTTACCCTCATCCCTTGAAATCTCCTCGGTTTTTATTTCCAGAAGCAGTGCTGGTTTCTTTCCTGGTTTGTTTTGGCTGTCCTGGCAGTAATTTAGGTTGCACCTGCAGTTGTTTTCCAGGGGTGTGGGGTTTTGGGGTGAATCCTGTAAGACTCCTGTTCCCCGTGGTCATCCTTGAGGACCTTGGGATTATCCCTGGTGCCTCTGTGAGAAACGGGGAAGTTCTGGCAGCTGCTTGAACATATGGGGAGAGATGGGCTCTAAAATCATCATCTGTCTGCCTGCCTGAGTTCTTAAGAAGTGTTCTTACTCAAAGCTTTTCTCAACTGTCTGAGAGTATAAAAGAGAGACTTTCTTTTTTTTCATTTTAAAGAGTTCTAAGTCTGAAACATCTTGGTTTAAAAGACAAAATTACCACAACTTCTTTTTGGGCTTGAATTCATTGCTACAGGCAGTCAGCAGTTGCCTGAAAAGGTTTGAGTGATAATAACCAGTGACAAAATTTGAGTTACAATTTCCAGAAGAAGCTTTTTTATCCCAGTTGTTTTCAACAGTTTAAACTGTGCTGGAGGATATAAAAAGCAGGGTTTTTTTCCTTGGTGGAGGAGACAGACATAGTGGTAAAAATGGCAGTGCTGTTATTACAAGAGAAAAGTGACAATAGCACATGTAGTTACTGAATTAAAGGTATTTTAAAATAGATATTGTTGTCTGTGGGATTGTTGGCTTTTTTGAAGTTAAATTAATTTCTGCTGCTGTTGAATGGGCTGGTGCTGTTGTGAACACATTCTCCCACTCCAGTGAGGTCATGAGTCCCATCTCCAGCTTGCAAAGGGAAAAAATCTGTCATGAGACCTATTGTGATTGTTCTGTGAAAGCCAAATCCGTGTTTATCCCGGGATTTCTTTACCTGTGGCGCAGGTGTGGCCATTCTGCACTGGGGGGGGTTGGGGATACCCAGAGGCATCTGTCTGGCTTTGAAGGGGAGTGCTGGTTTGCTGTGACCCTCATCTTTTACTGGATGGGTATCAATAAATGGGTTTTGTCCAGAAAAATCCCCTGAAGGCCCTGGCTGTAGAGACCTCTCAGGGAGCTCCTGACTCACGCTGTAGCAGATGGGATAATATTTTAGCAGAATTCCCAAACTGCTTTTCCCTTGGCAGTCAGCGTTGGCTGATGTTGGCACTCGGAGCCTAAGGGTGGAGGAACCTTTGCTCCTTGGTTATGCAGATTTTAGCAATTTTGCCTTTATTTGCGTATGAATAGGGAACCGACAGAATTACCCTGCACCTCCAAATTCAGCCCTGTGATTCCAGACCTGCAGTCAGGCTGGGAATCAGTTCGGGCCAGGTTAAAAACTGAGAAATTCTATCTCTGCTTGCCCGTTTTCCTCCCACTGGAGCACACTTGCAGGGTGTTACCGTGTCTGTCCTCTGCCTATCTTCCCTCAAAACCCGTGTCCTGTTCCAGGTGCTTTCCCTGAGCGTGGCCCCTGCTCCCAGCGCTCCTGTGGAATATTCTTCCTGACAAGACAGATCCCCTGGGATTTCTGTCTGTCAGAAGCACATCCAGCAGATTCTGATTGGAAAGTGTTTTATTTGGTTCCTCCTGTAACGCGAACAGGAACTTTATTCCTGATAAATATCTCCATCTCTAAACATGTTAAGGATGCTTGTGCAGGTGATCCAGAGGGCTTGAGCTCCTGTTTCCCCTGTTGAGGGGTTGTGTCGTAGAGAAATACTGTAAGGCTTTATCCCACTTTTTATTTCACTTCTCTGAGTGTGGTAGCTGTTTTCCTTAGCAAAGCAAGGGAAAGGAGACAATGAATTTGAGAGGGGACTGTGGGAGACCATCGAGTTAGTAGTAATATTCTGGGATTTCTAACACTTAGCTGAATTGGTTTGAATGTCCCTTGGAGCTGAAGCAATGAAAAGAACCAAAAGAGAAAGATTCACCTTCCAAATATGACGTGACAGTGTGTTTTCATCAACAAAAGCAGCAGCAGGAATGAACACAACGTCCAGAATTGAAGGGAGGGGGAAATCTCAGTTAATATCACTGAGGGGGTGTGGGGGAACAGATCTGGGATCTGGCAGAAGAATCAATCCTTGGTGTTTTCTTTCTGGGAAAGCAGTGGATCAGAAGAACAGGAATCTTAGCAGCTGATGGGCAGAAAGGGCTTGGGATGTGACACCAGGGGAATAAGGATGGGTGCCAGGTATTAAAACTGTGTATGGCATTAGAGAAATCATTAATGAGCACCACTTAGTTCCAGGTGGCACGTGCCAAAATGGATGTTAAAATGCTTCAGAGTTAATTTTTTGGGAAGAACAATTTCAAGGGGGATTTGAGATATACAGAAGCTGCTGGCTGAGGGGCTGGGAGTTTGATGGGATTTGCTTTGTAGGGAGGTGGTGAGGACATGTCTTGCTCATCTCTTGAGCACTGATGCAGGGATTTGGTACTGGATGGTTTTCAATCCAGCAGAAGTTTTGTTAACCTGAGATCCCATGGATGTAGGATAATTCAGAGCAAGACTTGGAACTTGGTGTAACAAACAGGGAAAGCAGAGACACAGGTAAGTACCTTGTCTCACATGGTTAAATATGATCATTTTAGGTCTTTAAAGTCCCACAGCATCAGAGTTTTCAGGGTGAATTTGCGGGTTTCTTTAGCTGCCTCTGAGCTGTGGCTGTCACCAGTTGGCTGCTCATTTGCTTTGGCATCCAGAAGGTTTTAAGGCACAACCTGCACGAGGAGTGGAACAGATCCTGCAGCGAGTGAGGCACTCGGAGCAGGAGGAGTAGCACAGAGAAAGTGAAGTGAGAAAAGAAAACAAATAGTGGCATCACTGGGGAAACAGCTCGAGGAGCAGAGCAGGGGAAGAGCCGAGGTACACTTGAGAGCACCTTGGAGACAGTGACAGAAGCTTGAACTTGATAAGGCAGGGAGGAAGCAGCACGTGGGATTCAGGGAGATGAGATCCCAGTGGCAGACATGTATCCTGTGAATTAGTGGGGGAGCTGGGAGAAGATTACAGTGAGGGAGGCAAAATGGTGATTAGGGCCAGGATTAGCGTTTTTGTTGTCTGTGTTGAGAGCAATTAATGGGTAAATAAGTGACCTGCTCTGTGTTTGTGGGAGCCATCAATTTAGTGACTTTGTTTCTGGCTAGTTACTGATCCTCTTAGCACAGATAGAATGTGAGCACGTTCGTTCCTTTGCTCTGATTCCCACCGTGCACTTTGGGTCTTGCAGTTTCTAAAGGTCAGTGTGTGAGTCTTGCTGTTGGTTTCATATGTGAAGCTGATTAATTAATTTTATTTGTAAGAAAATGTCTGAAGTATTGTCACCGCTCTGCACTCCAGTCACTAGAGAAGGAAACAGCTGTGTGAACACAGATTTGAGAGTTGCACGATGGCATGTGGGATTGTCCCTTTTCTTGGACTTGAATAATACAAATTCAGGCTTTAGCTCAGAATTATTTACCTGCTGGCCAGTTTTCCTTGCACATTGATGTGTATGAAAAAGCCAATTTTTGGTGGCATGGTGAAGCCTGTTGGACTAACATTGGGCCTTGAACTGGGCAGTGCCACTGACTCACTTTCTGTGTCCATGTCACACTGCTCTGCCCTTTTTTTCTCCTTGTAAAATGGAGATTTTATCTAATTACCTCTGGTCCTGTGAGCAATAATAGCAGGTTTGATTTCTGAGGATGTGCGCAGTTGGAAAGCCAGAGCTGCAGCTAGAACCCCCACGAATAATGTGCACAGAACACATGGAAATAAGTTTGTTTTCTCTGAGGACGTAGCCGGGGAAGCCTGGCTTTGTGACGGGCTGCATCTGGTGTTCCCAGCAGCATTTCTTCTGCCCCCACTAATCCTGGCATCTGTCCTCCAACCTGTGTCCACTGCAGTTGCCTTGGTGCTCTCTGGTGTCGCCTTTCACATTTCTGATCCTTCCCCTTCCCTGCTCCTGAGCCACCCCAAAGCAGCTCCTGGCTGCTGCTTCCCCAGTTCCTGTCTGCCAGGGGGGCTGTGGGACCTGCCTCGTGCCCCGGGCTCCTGGGCTGACCTGCCAGGATGCCAAACATCACAGGGAAGTGCTGGGCTCCTCGAGACCTTTATTTGGAACTCATTTTGAGATCATGGCATCTTTTCCATGCCATTGCTCACAATTCAGCCTTAATGACTGTAGAGAAGATAAGGACAGAAGATTCAGGTTGGTTTGGTGCCTGTGATGCACTTTTCAGCAAATCAGTGTTATTTCAGACCTGTTTCTGATCCAGTTCATTTCAAAAATGATAAAGGTATTTGAGTGCTGAAGATATTTAAACATTTTCTCCTTAGAATGCCCCCAGAACAAATAATTTTTCAGTGCCTCAAGGGAGCCTGCAAGAAAGATGGAGAGAGAATTTGCAAGGGTTTGGAGACAGGACAGGGGGAATGGCCTGGCCCGGGGTGCCCAGAGCAGCTGTGCCTGCCCCATCCCTGGAAGGGCTCCAGGCCAGGCTGGACGGGGCTTGGAACAACCTGGGACAGTGGAAGGTGTCTCTGCCATGGCAGGGTGGGATGAGGTGATCTTCAAGGTCCCTCCCAGCCCAGACAGCTCTGGGATTCTGGGATTTTTGTCTGTGTGATAAAACTGCAAGGAGCACAGGTTTGGTTTGCTCTCTGGCAGGGAGGGAGGCTCAGGGCTTGGGGTCTGTGTGGTGAGCAGGGGGTCAGTGCTGCACGAGGGCCTGGGGAGCCTCACACACTGAGAGCTTGGCTCTAATTTACTTCTGCTGTAGTTAAGATGAAAAGGTTCCCTCTATTATTTTATGCTAAAT
Organism: Chloropsis cyanopogon; assembly: GCA_013400585.1. Lineage (NCBI taxonomy): Eukaryota > Metazoa > Chordata > Aves > Passeriformes > Irenidae > Chloropsis > Chloropsis cyanopogon. Next base: position 171,789 of record WEZZ01008926.1, on the reverse strand, counting down.
AGGTCAATTCTATATTTCTAACAGAGCCTGTGCTGATGGAAGCGTGGACTTGGCTCTTCCTGTGCACAAACCAGTGTGTGAATGTTTGGTGGGGTTGGCATCTGCTCTCCCATCCTTCTTCCTGAGCTGTGGAAAGTCCTTCACTAACAAGCGGATTTTGTGGCGTGTTTGTAAACTGATGCACACGTGGCTCAGGCTCAACTTTCCTGATGGCTCAGATAATTAAAACCAGAATATTTCTGGGGTTTGGATGCCTTCTCATGGATTTCATTTGTCTGCTCCTTCCTTAGATTCAGCTCTTCCAGTGGATTCAGAAGCAGCAGCACTGGGACTAACTGGGCTCTGGTTATAAATAAAAAAATTACTTTGATCAGTATTAAAATCTGTAGCCATCATTTGAAGTGTCATGTGGATAATTTGGAAATTATAATATTCACATACTTTTTATTTTTCACTTACTATTTAAAAGTGTTTTACAGGTGAATTGTGGTTTTGAAGGAGGTGACTGGAAGCGTTGGTGTCTTGGAACATCAGCTGCTGTGCTTGTCCGAAGTACAATTATTTGCTTTCTAACTGGTTTTAATATTAATTTAATTTCTGCTGGAAAATCCAAGTTTATGCTGTCTGTCTTTTCCTCCCACAGAGCGAAAGATGCTGACTGCCCATAGTGGAACAGCTCTTCTGAGGAACATATCTCTGTAAATCTTCCCTAAAATCACCGGAAGGCAAATATTCCGCCTGTGATGGACCCTCGGAATACTGCTATGTTAGGCTTGGGTTCTGATTCTGAAGGGTTTTCTGGGAAAAGCCCCTCCGTGGTAAACATTGGCACGTTGGTGGGCAAAGGGGAAGCAGAGCTCGAAGGCTGCACCAAGGACGAGGAGGACGGGAAGAGGAAGAGCCGGGAGGGCAGCGCCGAGGGCGGGCGCGGCGAGGCCCCGGGCGATGCGCAGCAGCAGTTCTCGGTGAAAGAAACTAACTTCTCGGAGGGAAACCTCAAACTGAAGATTGGCCTCCAAGCAAAGCGGACCAAAAAGCCTCCCAAGAACCTGGAGAATTATGTCTGCCGGCCTGCCATAAAAACCAGCATCAAGCAGCCAAGAAGGGCTCCCAAGAGTGGGAAGATGACAGAGGAGAAGAACGAGCACTGTCCTTCAAAGCAAGTGAGTGATGTGTCTGTGGGGTGATTTGCAAGTCATGGTACATTTAAGCTGTGTTTAAAAGCTTCATCATCTCTGCACCACCGTGTTCCGCTGTTTTTATGTGTAACCTCTGATACTGAAGTGTCTGGAGTTAGAAATGGTTTTATTTTGTGGCCATTAGCAGAAAAAAATGCTCTTTCACAGTGTGTCAATTTGTTGTTTCGACAGCAGTGAAAGATAATTCCCATGTTCACTTGAAGTAGGTTCATTTCTGAAAAGCAGTGGGGAGATGTTGAGTCTCTTTTCTGTAACAAAGTGGAGGGGTTTAGGTGTCTTGTCTCTCTTGAGATGGGGCTCTGGATGTGCTGTGCTTGTCTCTGGTGGTTGGATTTATATTTTTTCCTACCTGTTAGAACCAGCTGTTTTCCTGTGTCTCACCTGTCACTGCCATAAACAGCTCAGGCAGGGTCTGAAAAGTAAGATAGACTTTTCCAAATGAGTTAGAAACCTGCCTGGTGATAACCTGCATGTAAATGCAGTGGCTGGAGAGATGTGCCAGGGCTTTTCCAAACACCAGGAAGTAGCCCTGCCTCGAGGATTTGTTTTTATGATCTCCATGATGTAATCAGTAAGAGCAGCAGTAGCAGATAGGGAACATAGAATAAATAGCAAGGATTACAAATAGAGTTGCATAGATGCTAAGTTTTTGGAGGGTTTGGTTAGAGCCTGCTCTTTTTTCCAGTGTTAGAATATACCTCGTGTAGTACTGCCAGGTGATGCAGCAGGGGAGTCCAGGGAATCCCTGGAAGTTGAGTCCTTCCTTTGCAGGGGTTGTCTGTTCAGGGGGCTCCTGCTCCAGAGGTTCCCAAGGCTGGAGCATTTCCATTTCTCCAGCCTGTGTCCTGTCAAGGCTCCCTGCATAAATCTGGCCTGGCAGATCTCCTAAGGCAGAGCCTGCCCAAGGGCAAGGAAAATTCCTCACCTTGTGCTGAGGTGGTGTCTGTCTGACACAGCCAGGCCTTTTCCTTTCCCCTGGCATACCCTGACTGGCACTGGCCTTGAGGAAGAGTCACCTTAAAGAGAAGTGAAATTTGGGGATGACCTCATTGTGGCCTCCAGTGCCTGAAGGGAGCCTGCCAGAGAGACTCTGGACAGGGGGAATGGCTTCCCACTGCCAGAGGGCAGGGTTAGATGGGATACTGGGAAGGAATTCCTCCCTGTGGGGTGGGCAGGCCCTGGCACAGGTGCCCAGAGAAGCTGTGACTGCCCCTGGATCCCTGGAAGTGTCCAAGGCCAGGCTGGGCAGGGCTTGGAGCAGCCTGGGACAATGGGAGGTGTCCCTGCCCATGGCAGGGGGTGGAAGGAAATCTTTAAAATCCCTTTTAGCCCAAACCAGTCTGGAATTCTGGGATTCTGAGTAGTAAATTATGTGCTTACAAAACAAGTGTGCTGGATGTTACGTGTAAGGACTGAAATTGCCTTTTCCAGACCCTACAATGCACTCACATTGGGGTTTTCCTCCACTGGAAGCAGAGGTGGTTTTAGTCAGCCTATTGAACAAGAAATTCTCAAGTGTACATTGCGTAACTTAAAATTTTGGCAGTGGTCTTTATTTTACATTCTTCCATTTCAGAACAAGCTTATTATTTCTAATGATGTTTCTAACTTTGGCTTGAAAAACATCAGAAGAGTCGATCACAGTTTGTTATTACCCTGATGGTTTTCTTTTTTTTTCTTTCTTTTTTTTTTTTTTTTTTTTTTTTTTTTTTTTTTTTTTTTTTTTTTTTTATAATTTTTTTTTTTTGACAAGACTCTGTTGCAATGAGTTGAGTATTGGAACAGTCTAGAATATTCAGCCAGTGATTTCTCTTGGTATCTGAATTGAGGTGGCCCCTGCAGCTGCAAATCTCTTATTCAGGGAAGGTTTAATGTTAAGTTGATCAAGGGAGGTTTGAGTTGGGTGTCAGGAAAAGGTTCTTCCCCCAGAGGGTGCTGGCACTGCCCAGGCTCCCAGGGAATGGGCACAGCCCCAGGGCTGCCAGAGCTCCAGGAGTGTTTGGACACTGCTCCAGGGATGCACAGGCTGGGATTGCTGGGGTGTCAGTGCAGGGCCAGGGGCTGGACTGGATGATCCCTGTGGGTCCCTTCCAGCTCAGGACATTCCATAATTCCCTGATTCTGCACTCAAAAGGCACCACTGTGTCTGGAGACTTTCCCTTTGCATCAAGAGATCATGCCCTGGGAGTTCTTACCAGAGAAGATAATCCATATTTGAATTCGCATGGTGACAGCAGGGATTCTTCATCCTTGACATCTTTCTTTGTACACCAGGATTTTTTTTTTCCAGAGGTGCATCCCATTTCAAATGGCAGGTAGAAAGGGAGGCAGATATTAGTGGTGTTGTAGAATGTTGCTGATACCACGTCAGTTTTAGGTCTCAGCTCCTCTCAGTGCAGTCACTGCTCTCCTGCCTGGCCAGCAGCCCTGGGGTGATGCAGAGGATGCAGATCTGTTGCATTCAATGTGCATTATTTACAAGAGTTTCAAATCCCTGACTCATGATAACTCACTTTACATCCTCTGCTCTCTCCCGAGTTGTTCTGAGATGGTGTTTAAGTCTGTCTGTTCCCTGCTGCCATTTTGCACTTTGGATTGTTAGAAATGACACTGAACAGCATCCTGCTGATTCCTGAAGTGGGATTAGAAGTGTCTGTGTGGAAATAAATGGCAATGATGGCTTAAAACCATCCCATGTTTTGAATATAATACCCAAGGGTTGTTTTTTTTGTCTTACTGCCATGTAATAAAGCGAGTTTTAGCACTGCAAATTACACTTCGGCAAAGGAAAGCTGTCTGTGAATTTTTGCTGTGGATGCAGAGGAGGGGAAGCAAACATGTGACCCATTCAGAGCCAGGTGTGGCTTTACTTGGAGCTCTGAAACAGAACTTTCTGTTCTTTTAAAGCAGCAGTAAAGAATTAGAATGAAAATTTAGCACTTGCAGTGTGCACAGTTAACCACTGAAAGACAAAGAGAAGTAGTGGAATCCTTCTCCTGGGAATACCAGCGTTAAAATGAAAATAGGAGGAAAATCCTTTGCACTGCCATCTCTGACAGGTTTTTTTCCTCAAGTTTAGTGCTGACAGGACTCAGAAAATTTGGGGAGTGTCTTCAGGTGTATGAATCGAAGGTTTATCTGCAGTGTGAAAGGGGAGTGGGTGTGTGATGTAAGTTGGAATCACAGAATTGTTCAGGTTAGAAAAGGGCTCCCAGATTGTGGAATCCAGCTCAGTTCCCCAGCACTGAACCCTGTCCCAGGTGCCACATCCACACAATCTTCAACACTTCAGGGATGGTGGTTCCACCACTTCCCTGGGCAACCTGTTCCAGTGCCTCAGCACCCTTTCAGTGGAGAAATCTTTCCTCATATATTTACAATTTGTCCTCCAGAAATGTGTAGACATAAAAGTTAATAAATATTTTTTTGGAGGAGAAAATCATAGAGCAGTAAAGGGAAACCCAGAAATGACTGATGTTCCCAGGTGTTAGGAGAAACAAAATCAGCAGGTACTGCAATAACCAGGAGTGTTCAGTTTGCTTTTTGACACAGAATATGGATTTCATTCTTTCAGAAAGTGTCCTGGGGCAGGCAGACATTGCTGTGCTGAGCCCAAAAACCTGAGCCTTGAACAAAGCCAGACATTTTACCCCTGTTACTTTGTAGGATGGTGTGTAGGAATGGTTTAGCTGTGCTGGCAGTAGTGAAGGCTTAGCACATAAAAGGCAAGAAGTGACAGTAGCAGCCTGTGGAACTCTCACTCAGTGGTAGCTCAGGGCAGCAGGTCGGGACTCGCCCTCCTGCTCCATCTCCTTGTTCCTGGGTAAAACTGCTGAGTGCAGGGTTCTGTAACTCTTTCTCTTGCCTTTGCTCATGCAGGGAAGTTTGCTGATGAAATCACAGCCAACTGAAAAAGTTTCAAGCAAAAAAAGTTAAAAAGATGAAGAATTGATTTATTTTCTTTTTGGATAGCTCAAGAATATTTCCTGCAGCATCTGGGAGAAAAGTTTTTGTCTTAGACTGATTTCACAGAATCACTGTTTTCCTGGTTGTTCAAACTTGCTTTTAGAAAAGATTAAAAAATAAAAAGTCTTGGAGGTGAAAAATAAACAGCATTTTTATTTGGGGAATTGCCTAGAATATGTTGATGCCACAAGTACAAAACAATTCCTGTGATTCCTCAGAATGCTCGTGTGAATTGTAGTCTGAGCATTGGCCTGAGGTACAACAGCCAAAACAATAATGGGTAAATCTGTGTATGTGCATAAAAAATCCTTATTGCTTGCCAGTGGCTCTCAAGAGAAATACCAAACAACGTTTTCATTACCAGGCTGGTTCCTTCTAACTACCTCAGGTGTTGGAAGCTGAGACTGCCTTGTGTTTTGTAGCTGGGGGTTGGTTGAGAAGTGTGACAGCAGACTGATAGATGTCCCTGTTCTCAGGAAAGATCAGCTACCCCTGACCTTTTTGCAAATAAATACCAGTGATAATGACAGTAATTCATGATCTAGTAGTAATAAACCCTGGTGCCATTTTTAGAATAAAGTTTTTTTGCTGTTGGTGCCTGTGATGATTCTGGAATCACAGAATTGTTCAGGCTGAAAAGGATCTTTAGGATCATGGAGTTCAACTGTCCCCCAACACTGCCAAGGCCACCACTGACCCATCTCCCCAGTGCTGGATTAAAACCTGTTAATAGTTTATATCAAAATAACCTGGAATTATTGTTCCTCAGATGAATGGTACAAGTTGAGAAACTGTATGTTCGCATAGGAGATAGGGAATTTTCGGTTCAGCTCAGTGTCAAACTAAGAATAATACCAATTCTGTGAAAACCTAATGTGTTTTATGCAATTGCTTTGGGCAATACTTTTATTGGATGGATTCTTAAACCAGACAGTTGAACTAAAGATTGCACAGGAACAAATGTTTCAGTTTTTGAAGCACAAAATGCTTTTTGATGCAACGTAATCTCGCCCTTTTGAACAGCTTTGTGCCCAGATGGGCCATTTCATTCCATCTGACACCACTGGAACGTGGAGCAGGCCTTGAGATTTGGGCTGAAAAGGAATTCCAGGAAAACTGTTTGAGTCTGTTTTTTATGGCATTGTCCATTTGACTGCAACATTGGGGCAGATGCTTGTAGAGGCAGGAGGAGAGAGCAGGTGAAACACTCAGGAGATGTTGATGGTGTTCCCTTTTTCCCACAGTGCTCACAAATCTGTCTGATTAAAACCTGACTTTGTGCTTCCCTGATACAACTGTGCATTTGTCCAAGGGAAGCAGGGCTCAGGGAGGAATTAGGTGCTGAGTGCTGCCCTGTGAGCCCAGCTTGCAGCACCTGGAGCTGGCAGAAGAAGGAGACAGGGACACATTTAGAGGTCTGTGGGAGCAGCCACTGGAGCCCTGAGGACACTCTGTCACTTGGGCTGGACTTCAGGTCTGTGCTTCCCATCTCACAGAACACTTGTGTGGGCACGGGGAGTCATTCCTGTCCCCTCTGCAGGTGACAGTCCTGGCTGCTCCCCACTGCCCAGCTGGGGATTTGGAGGCTTCCAGGAAGTTGGAAATAAGATGGCAGCTGCCACAGGAGAGCTGGGCTGAGGGTCAGCCTGACCCCATGGCCACAGACTGTGACACTGTAGGGGGTGTGCTGGAGGGGGTGTCCTGTACAGGGTGTCCTGGATGGGGTGTCCTGGGGTGTATCCCAAGGTGTGTCCTGGGGGGATGTCCTGGGGATGGGTGATGTCCTGGGGGTGTATCCCAAGGTGTGTCCCCGGGGTGGGGGATGTCCTGGGGGTGTATCCCAAGGTGTGTCCCGGGGGGATGTCCTGGGGATGGGTGATGTCCTGGGGGTGTATCCCAAGGTGTGTCCC
>WEZZ01008926.1:153078-164430 GCA_013400585.1 Chloropsis cyanopogon | reverse complement strand
TGTATCCCAAGGTGTGTCCCGGGGGTGGGTGATGTCCTGGGAGTGTATCCCAAGGTGTGTCCCAGGGGTGGGGGATGTCCTGGGGGTGTATCCCAAGGTGTGTCCAGGATGTGTGTCCTAGAGTTGTCCCGAGGGGCTCTGGGGGTGTATCCGGGGCTGTGTCCCGGGAGGGGCTGGCCTGGGGGGTGTGTCCAGGTGTGGCTGTGTGTCCTGGTGTCCTGGGAGGCGTGTCCGAGGGGAAGGAAGGGCTGGCCTGGGGGGTGTTCAGGTGTGGCTGTGTGTCCTGGGAGGCGTGTCCGAGGGGAAGGAAGGGCTGGCCTGGGGTGTGTGGCCTGCCCGGGGAGGTGGTGGGGGTCACCATCCCTGGATGTGTTAAAAAAGTCTGGTTTGGCACTCGGTGCCATGGTTTTGTTGAGGTGTTAATGGGTTGGACTCGATGATCTGGAAGGTCTCTGCCAACCCAGTGATTCTGTGAATTCTGTGTTCTGGGGGATGTCCCTTGAGGGGTGTGTCCCAAAAGTGTGTCTGGGATGTTTGTCCTGGGGTTTGTCCCGGGGGTGTGTGTCCTGTTCAGGGTGTCCCTGGGAGTGTCCTGGGGTTTGTTCCAGGGGATGTCCTGGGGTTTGTCCTGGGTATGTGTATCCTGTTCAGGGGGTCCCTGGGAGTGTTCTGGGGTTTGTTCCAGGGGTTTGTTTCCCAGGGAATGTCCAGGGCGGGGTGTGTGTGCTGGCAGAGTTGGGCTGATGTGGCTGAAGTTGATTTACCTGATTCCCTCAGTATATGAGCAGTGGAGTCCAGTTCTTCCACTGTTGCCTCCACACAGAAAATGTCCTTTTTACTCCTGAAGTCTGGGGCAGTGCATGACTGCAGTCAGATTTTGGTATCTGTCTGCAATGCTCTTACTCTAACAGTGGGCCCCTCCTTAGTGGCAGCAATACCTGCTATTCACTTCAACCAAAAATCTGAAATTTTTAATGACACAGAATTGCAGGAAGAAGCTTTGGCTGATCTGTGGCTGATGTTGGGAGTTTTTTTAATGTTTCTGCAGCCACTGCAACCTTCTCCAAAGGAAACATCTCAAGATATTTCTATTAGAAGTTACTGGATGAAATTTTGTCCTTCAAAATTTCCTTCCAAAATGTTTTTGTTAATCATGCTGATTATTAAGTAGATTTATGGGGGAAAAATATTCCCATATAAGAATTTTGGGTTTAAGAATGCTGAAAAAAAGACAGACTTTTTGACATCTTGTCTGACATCTCACTTGATGCTTTCTGTTTTGCTATTCGTGTTCTTTGAAATAATTTTCAGTGTGCTTGGAAAACTCACTCACTCACCCTTAGATGAGAAAGAAGCTTTCCAGGGCACATGCCTTCAGCTTTCAAAGGATCTGTGTTTGATGCTAAAGTCTTGTTTTCGGAATCCTGGCATCTTGCTCAGATCAAAGCTGGTGTTTGGAAGGGTTTTGTTAGTTATGTATTTATTATTTAAGTGTCTGCTCAAAGTTCCAAGTTCTTTGTTTAGAAACGGAGGTGAGCAGGGAATAGCAGAGCCTGCCAAGAGGTGTTGGCTACCCAGCAGTGGCAGTGTGAGAGCACCACAGAACCTGGCCCGGGGGGTGGCAGAGCACCCAGGAGGAACAGAAGAAAGAAGGAAGAGTGGAGACACTGATGGCTGAGCAAATACAGGGATGAGGAGCTGAATTCCCAAGTCAATATTTAGGTGGATTTTTGAAGTCCGCTGAACAAAGGAGATTTTTCTTCCCAAGCTCTTGTCAGAATTTCAGGCCTTAGGAGGAGGACGCAGCTCTCTGAGGGCTGCTCACTTTAATACTCATTAGTGACTCCCTGGCACTCAGAGTCTGCCCCAGGGAATTCCAGGAGCGTTGGATTGCAGGCTGGGCTGGTGTCATGCTGACTCAGGAGTTTCCATGTGAGTGCCAGGCCTGGAGGTGGGCAGAAGGAACCCCCCTCCTGCTGCATCCCTGCAGGAAGGAGCAGCCCTGGCTTTGGGGTGCCTGGGGGTCACTGCAGAGGCTCCCACATTACCCACACGGCTGCTGCTCATCTCACCAGTGTCCAGCTGCAGCCTCCTGGTGAAGTCCTGCTGGTGCAGCTGACTGAACAAATACTGCCTGCATGATCAGCACCAAAGCTGGCTGTTAGAGGAGTCCAGGCTGTCCCTTCCCTCAGCAGCCGTGGGTGTTTGCATGGGTGCAGCTCTGGGATCAGGGTAGTGCTGACTGTAATCAAGTGCTGGAAGTGGCAGGCCATTGCCATCGCAGTTTTTGTTGCAGAAGGATGAACAGCTGTGGCATTGATGTCTTTCACTGGATTTAATGTTTGTTCTGGTGGGTCCCAGTGGGTTTTCAAATTGGGAATGAAATCACAGAATCACAGTGACTTTGGGCTGGGAGGGACCTTAAAGCCCAGCTTATTCCACATCTTCCACTGTCCCAGGCTGTTCCAAGCTCTGTCCAGCCTGGCCTGGAAAACTTCCAGGGATGGGGCAGCCACAACTTCTCTGGGCACCTGTGCCAGGGCCTCCCCACCCTCACAGGGAGGAATTTCTCCCATATATCCAACCCGAATTTCCTCTCTGTCAGTTTGAAGCCATCCCACCTTTTCCTGTCACTCCAGTTCCTGATGAACAGTCCCTCTCCAGCTTCCCTGGAGCCCCTTCAGATCCTGCAAGGGGCTCTGGGGTCTCCACACAACCTTCTCTTCTCCAGGCTGAACATTCCCAGCCTTTCTCCATAGGGGAGGTGCTCCAGTCCCCTCAGCAACTTTATGGGAGCCTTTGGACTTGCTCCACCAGTTCCATGTCCTTCTTATGCTAGGGACATCAGAGCCACAGGCAGGATTATCTCATCAGGGTCAGAGCCTTCCATTCCCAGCCCCTGCACTGCAGAGATGTGTTGGGCACTGCATGTAAAGAATGTCCTTCCAAAAATAAAAGATGAATTTATTGGGATGCTCTCAATAGGATTTATGAAGGTAATGGGTATTGCAATTTTGATTTTAACCTTTACAGAATAAATTTCAAGTTTGTTTAGGTCTGAACTGGAAATAAGTGTGAGTTTCAGTTTTTCCATGTGTGTGCATTATAACCCACCCCTCCCCCCCATGCAAACAGAATAATTTGACTTATTTTATTTTACTTATTTTCCTGGCTGTCAGTGTTGTGCTGGGAGGAGAAGCTGTTGGTGCAGGGGCTGGGGGGACACGGCTGAGCTGCCAGCAGGGCTGTGCAGGGACAGGGTGACAGTGCCAGCCCTTCCAGGGCCCTGCTCAGCTGCTGCTCTGCACCATGTGAGCTCTTCAAGTGCTCTCACACTATAAATAGCCCAGCACTTTGTTGTTAGTGGGTTTTTATTAATAAACATCAACAGTATTTTTGGAGAATATTTGCAATAATTGGGGGACAGATTAAATGGTTTTTATTTCCGGACTGGGAGGGAGTTTGGGTTTCATTAACATCAGCAAAGCCTCAGCATGTCCGTTTTAAAATTTTGCTTTAAATTTGAATATCACTATTATTTGCTGAATGTGTTTATTTTATTATGACATTTTATTATTTCAATTATTGACATTACTATTGTTTCTTTAAAATTAATAGGATCATGAAGCCTCTGTTTACACAGTAACCCTGTTACCAGAGCAAGTGTTAATCACCTAAACATAAAAAGATACTGTGTTACTCAAGTGGTACTTTGTACCCTGTTCCTAAAGACTTTTTTTGTTTATTAACTCTTAGGACCCTGCAAAGTCTTACAAGAAAGCTGGAGAAGTTGCATCAGTTGAGTTACACGTGGAAGAAGGTATCGAAGTAGAAACAACCCCTTTATCTAAGAAAGTTTCCCCATTGCATTCTGAAATGACAGATTATATAAAGTCATCTCCTCCGACTCTTATCAGTAGCCATAATTCTGACTTAAAGGATAGAACAGAAATTAACGGAGCAACAACTGTCACAGAAAAATTGGCTCAACTTATTGCAACTTGTCCTCCTTCCAAGTCTTCCAAAACAAAGCAGAAGAAGCCCGGAAGTGGAAATGGAACTACATCTGGTTTGGTGAAAGACTCCGGGAAGAAGCTGCCAGGAACCATAACTGCGAGCGGGTTGGTTAACAAAGATTTGGTGAAGAAACTGCCAGGCTCTGGGATTGCTGTTGGGTTGGTGAACAAGGACTCAGGGAAGAAGCCATTAGGGATTGGCAGCGCAGCCATATTGGTTAACAAAGACTCTGGGAAGAAACCCCAAGCAATCAGCCCCTTAATTGGATTGGTTAGCAAGGACTCTGGGAAGAGGCCTCCAGCGATCAGCACTCCAACAGGGTTAGTCCACAAGGATTCGGGAAAGAAGCAGCCAGTGACCAGCTCTGCAGTTGGATTGATCAGCAAAGATGTGGGGAGGAAACTTCCAGGGATCAGCACTCCAACTGCACTGACTAACAAGGAGCCTCTCAAGAAGCCAGTAGGGATCAGCACTCCAGCAGGATTGGTTAACAAGGATGCTGGGAAGAAGTTGTTGGGAATAAATAGTCCTGCAGGTCTGCTTAACAAGGATTCTGGAAGGAAGATGCCAGGGACTGGGAACAGCACAGTTCTGGTTAACAAAGACTCTGGAAGGAAGACACCAGGGATTGGCAGCCCGATGGGACTGGTTAGCAAGGACCCTGGCAGGAAGATGCCAGGGATTAGCAGTCCCGTGGGATTGGTTAGCAAGGACTGTGGGAAGAAGCCAGCAGGGATTGGCAGTCCGGCTGGTTTGGCTAACAAGGACTCTGGAGCTCTGAAAGCAGACTCCCTCGTGCCCTCCTCAGAGCCCTTTAAGCTTCCTTGCAATTCAAACCTCAGTAGCCTTGAAAGCCATGAGCCTGCGGATTTACTGAAGGAAAATACTACCAGCAAAACCTTTGAGAAGCACATTATGAGACAGAGCAAAGAAAGTATCTTGGACAAGTTTTCAATTCGGAAAGAAATTGCTGATGTAGGCAAAGAGATGTTCAGCGAAGGAATGTGTGTTCCACAGGATGCCTACTCATCCAGTGAGAAAGGGATTTATGAAACGTCTAAGCACGAGAAGCAGCCTCCCGTTTATTGCACTTCACCAGACTTCAGGACAGGAGGTGCCTCGGAGGTGTCGACAGCCAAGTCCCCGTTCAGTGCAGTGGGAGAGGGGAATCTCCCTTCCCCTTCCCCCACGGTGTCTGTCCCCACCCTGAGCAGGAGCCTCTCCACAGCCTCCTCCCAGCTGGCGTCCAACTCATTGCACTTAAGTTCCACGGCAGAGCTCTTGGAAGGCATTTCAGATCCAATGGGCAAAACGGCGTTCTCCTCGGACAGCACCCTCCTGAGTCTGAACAGGACATTGAGCCACACCCTCGGCACCGATTTTAAAGGTGCTGAGAAAGACTTAAGTGATTCAAAAGCATCTTACGTGGAAACTTCAAGAACAAGTCCTCCCACAGGGAAAAAGCCCATTTTGGCAGCTGAGACAAGCATCCACGCTACTGTCACCCCTTCAGTAGTTAGTTTTACCAGCTTGTTTGGTAGCAAGCAGTTCCTCAAGATCGGTGCAATAGCTGCATCCGAGAAATCCTGCCAAGGAGCAAAAAACCTGAGCAGCACTCAGCAATCAAAACCTTTAAAGAAAAGAAAAGGAAGGAAGCCACGATGGACTAAAGTGGTGTCAAGAAGCGCGTGCCGACCTCCAAAGGGTCTGGAACTAGAAAGGTCAGAGCTTTTTAAAAATATTTCATACAGTGCACTATCAAGCAGTAATTTGGAGCAGGCCAAATTCCTGAAAAACATCGGATCGTCCTCATTTGTGGAGCATGAATTTGTCAAACATCAGTTGCCAAAGCTGAATGAAGCTAATGGACAGTCTCTGGCGCTGCTGGCTGAGACTGACAAACAAACTCAGAAGTTCTACAGCGCTCACAAACAACCCTCTAGCTTGTGTATGTCGGATGATTTCTTACCTGACATATACAAACCCAAGAGAGGAAGACCTAAATCCAAGGAAATGCCAGAACTCGAAGGTCCCCCCAAAAGAACTCTTAAGATCCCAGCATCAAAAGTCTTCTCAGTGCAGTCAAAAGAAGAGCAAGAACCTCCAATTTTGCAGCCTGAAGTTGAAATTCCCTCCCTAAAACAAAGCTTATCAGGACAAGGTTTTCCTAAAAAGAGAGGGAGACCTAAAAGGCAGATCCGGTCATCAATTAAAATGAAACCACCTATTCTGTCTGTGGCACCGTTTGTTGGAACAGAGAACTCAAGCAAGATGGGGCCTGAAAGTGAACAGCATCGGCCTGGGGAGTTCTTTGAAAGGAAGGACCAGCTCCGAGGGCCAGAAGAAGTCCAAAGCCCCAGTATTTGTAGCATGAGTGATTTGGAAGTAGACTCAGACAGAAAAGTTGCCAAGAGAAATAATGGACAGTTAATGAAAACAATTATTCGAAAAATAAATAAAATGAAAACTCTGAAGCGCAAGAAACTTCTGAATCAGATTCTGTCCAGTACAGTGGAACCAAATACCAAAGGGAAGATGCAATCCAAGCTCCACAACACCGTGTCAACTCTTGCTGCCACATTTGGTTCAAAACTAGGCCAGCAAATCAATGTCAGCAAGAAAGGAACAATTTACATAGGAAAAAGGAGAGGGAGGAAACCTAAAGCTGTCCTGAATGGCATTTTAGCCAGCAGTGCTGCCAGTCTGACAGTTCTGGAGAAGTCTGCCCAGCAAGCTCCTGGTACGTCCCTAGGACAAGTCCTTCCCCACCTGCTGCCCTCGGCAGCGAATCCCTCGGAGATCCTCCCGTCCCCGGTTTGCTCGCAGTCCTCAGCCGTGAGCGGGGGGCAGAGCCCCGTGAGCAGCGACGCGGGCTTCATCGAGCCCAGCTCGGTGCCCTACCTGCACCTCCACTCCAGGCAGGGCAGCGTCGTCCAGACCCTCGCCATGAAGAAAGCAGCCAAGGGGAGGAGGAGATTGTCCCCACCGACGCTGCTGCCCAACTCCCCCTCCCACCTGAGCGAGCTGACGTCGCTCAAAGAGGCCACCCCGTCCCCCGTGAGCGAGTCCCACAGCGACGAGACCATCCCCAGCGACAGCGGGATAGGCACCGACAACAACAGCACTTCGGACCGGGCGGAGAAGTTCTGCGGGCAGAAGAAGAAAAGGCACTCCTTCGACCACGTGTCCCTCATCCCACCCGAGACCTCCACCGTGCTGAGTAACCTGAAGGAAAAGCACAAACACAAGTGCAAGCGCCGCAGCCACGATTACCTCAGCTATGACAAGATGAAGAGGCAGAAGAGAAAAAGGAAAAAGAAGTACCCTCAGCTCCGAGGGAGGCAGGACCCTGACTTCCTCGCTGAGTTAGAGGAGCTAATAAGTCGATTAAGTGAAATTAGAATAACCCACAGAAGTCACCATTTTATACCCCGAGATTTGCTGCCTACCATTTTTAGGATAAATTTCAACAGTTTCTACACCCACCCTACTTTTCCTTTAGATCCTTTGCACTACATTAGAAAACCCGATTTAAAGAAAAAGAGAGGCAGGCCTCCAAAAATGCGGGAAGCTATGGCAGAAATGCCTTTCATGCATAGCCTCAGCTTTCCCCTGTCCAGCACCGGGTTCTACCCCTCCTATGGCATGCCTTACTCCCCTTCTCCCCTGGCAGCTGCTCCCATAGGATTAGGTTACTACGGAAGGTACCCTCCAACTCTTTACCCTCCTCCACCCTCTCCCTCTTTCACTACCCCCCTGCCCCCACCTTCCTACATGCATACAGGCCACCTGCTTCTCAACCCCACCAAATACCACAAGAAGAAGCATAAACTCTTGCGCCAGGAAGCTTTCCTTACCACGAGCAGGACTCCGCTGCTGTCCATGAGCACGTACCCCAGCGTCCCGCCCGAGATGGCCTATGGCTGGATGCTGGAACACAAGCACAGGCACCGCCACAAGCACCGGGAGCACCGCTCCTCCGAGCAGCCCCAGGTTTCCATGGACACCATCACGGCCAACAGCTCCTCCAGAACGGTTCTGGAGTCCTTGAAGCGCTACAGGTTTGGGAAGGAGGCCGTTGGGGATAGGTACAAACATAAAGAGAAACACAGATGCCACATGTCTTGTCCTCACCTATCACCTTCCAAGGGTTTGCTAAGCAGAGATGAGCAGTGGGTCAGGAGAGAGCCTTCGGAGTCGAATTCCTTGGCGCTGGGATTGCAGACGCCTCTGCAGATAGACTGCTCCGAAAATTCCCCAGCTCTGTCCCTGGGGGGATTCACTCCCAGCTCTGAGCCGGCCAGCAGCGATGAACACACAAACCTTTTCACAAGTGCAATAGGCAGCTGCAGAGTCACCAACTCTGGCAGCACCAACGGACGTAAAAAGTTACCCGAGAGCCCCGGGCTGTTCAGCGGGCAGGACGCGCCGCTCAGCCGGCCCCTCCGCAAGGAGCCCGGCCCTTCCCTGGAGAAGGCCCTGCAGCCACTGGCAGGTAAGGCAGCTCGGGCTGGGCCTGCTTCCCACCAGGCTTGCTGGGTTCTGTTGTACCAAACACGGCTGGAGCAGGGGGCAGGCGAGGCTTTGGCTCTGCAGGGATCAGTGCTGGGGTCCAGCCCTGCCCCTGCCCTCACCGAGGGCTCTGTTCCTGCAGTGTCAGCGCAGGCTGGCACGGGATCTCCCCCAGAGCCACCATGGCACTCTGTCCCTCCTCCCAACAGACTCTTCTTGCTTCATTACAGGCTAAGGGTGCTTTCTCATGCAAAGGTCTTTGCTTTTTCCATACAATTTTAATTTTCCGGAGAAATGAGGGAAAGTTTCTCACCATTTTTGATAATTTTGATATTTTCAAAGCCATGTTTCTGTTTGAAGTTTGGTTGGTTTAGTTCAGACCACCTGTTACTGCTAGGGTTGTGAGTAATGTTTCCATTTAAGAAAATGTTTCCTATTCCTTTTGTAACTCCATTTTGGTTATTTGACAATCTCTGCTACAACAGAGCTTTCAATCCCTGCCTTGAGGCCTCTTGCAACACCTCAGAACAGCTGGGGTTGATGCTGGGGATGCCTGAGACCAAACCTAGAAATTAGGGTTTTAGTCATAGTTGGGAAATGCATCTGACAGCCTCAAGCAAAACTGGAACAGGAGGAGCAGGAACAGGAGCTTGTCATTTGCATAATAGTAAGGAAAAGAAAAGATAACCTGCAAAGGACAAGTGCAGCTTATGCTCCTGCCTGCTTCCAGTGTGTGAAGGAAGCCTGAGCTGCTTCTCCCTCAGCTTCTTGCCAACATTCTCCCTTGAAGTTTAAATCATTATCCAAAGCCACTGGTGACTAATATTTCACAGAGCAAGAACCAGCTACCAGGACTGAGTAATCCCTCCTCACATTCCTGGCTCTCATCTTGCTCCTTCCCGTGGGATACTCCTGCTCTGATGCCTCCTGCCGCCTCCTCTGCTCTGCACACCTGTGTGTGGATGGGGATTTTCTCTTGATTTGGGAGGTTTATGTTTTCCTTCTTTATTTTAAGCGCAGTTGGAAGCAGCTGGATCTTTGACAAATTCACATTTCTTTGTGCTGGTACTGAAATTACTCGAGGTGGTGAGTGGAGTGTGGAGAAGGCAGCAGAACCATGAAATTCTTTCTCCTGCAGTGGTGGAAAGAGGAGTTCCAAATGCCAGGTCACTCAGAGGGTTAAATTTGGCTCTGAGGAGTGAATTGGCTGTGGGAACCTGTGCAGCTCTGGGAATTGAGAGATGTTTTCCATTGGAGTGAATGATCTGACCTGGGTTTGTGTGAGGAGTGACCCAAGGGAGGGGGAGAGCAGAGATGCTTTTTGTGAAGGCTGTGCCTGCTCCCTGCCCCAGGAAGTTTGAGTGATTCCTCAGGCTGGGATGTCACTTCCAGGCAGTGCGTTCCCACCTGTTTCGAGAGGCTGGTGTTTGGCTCAGTGTCCAGCTCATTCCCAAGGAGCTCCAAGTGCCCCACACCACTTGGAAAACTTAAACCACGTGTGGTAAAAAGCCCCAGGAAAGAGAAATGCCAGATTTGGGGGTTTTAGATCCATGTCAGTTTGCATGTTGTGTTTGGGGTCTTTTGGTTTTAGCTGTGGTGCCAAATGGTGATTCTGAATCCATGGATTAAAGATTAATGGAAAGGCACAGATGGAGAGAAAACCTTTGGTGCATCAAAGATTGTTTATTTATAAAACCAGAGGCAGCTTAGGTGCATGGTGGAGAGGTGCTGGATCAGAGACTTGGAATAAGCAGTCAGGAATAGGTATCAGGGAACCCATCCAGAATGGGTCTTTGGGATCCACTGGGGATGTTTGTGATGCTTTATTTCACAGTATTCCATGTGGAAAATGTACCTCACCTGCACAGCCTTTTGAACATAAGCCTGGCCTAAGATCCTTGTCACGATATTGGCCGATGCCAGAGCCGTGCAGAGGTTTGCCCATGTCTGGGTTGTTACAAGAGGCTCGTGTTGGTTGTTTGTGCAAACAGGACTCCCGGGAGGTGGGAGTTTCCCGGGAGGTGAAGCACAGGTGGGAGTTGCCAGGCTGAGGCTGCTCTGTGACCTTGGCACAGCCCCGACGTGCAGGTCACGAGCCTCTGGTGTTTGTCCAGGGCGGTTTTGTAGGACACTGCTGCCTGTTGATCCCGAGTTCCCAGGCGCTGCTCTGAACTTCTGCAGCTTCACATCAGGAGTTGTTTTGGACAGCTGAAGCCGTACCTTAGGCCAGCCTTGGTGTGCTGCTTACAATTCCTGTGGCCTCGCTGAGTTCCACTCGCAGTCCTGGCAGGAAGCAGGGAGGCAAACGGGATCGGCCGTGGTGGGGATTGGTGCAGCTGAGCCGCCGGTGCCGCTTCCATTCCCTCTGCAAACAGCGGGCCGGGAGCGAGGCTGTCCTGCTCTGGCTGCCCCGGTCTGAGTGAGGTGCGGGTGCCGTTCTGTCCCCTCCCGTGGGATAACCGGTGTTACCGCGCACGGCCCTGTGGGCTCCCGGGGTGACCGGGCCAGTCCCAGACTGTGTCTGTCCATGCCCTGAGGGGTTCCGGTCCCCGTGCCGGTCCCTATCCCGAGGAGTGCCTGTGTCCGTCCCTGCCCGAGGGGTCCCGGTCCCTGTGCCAGTCCTTTTCCCGAGGGGTCCCTGTCCCGAGGGGTCCCGGTTCCTGTCCCTGTGCCGGTCCCTGTCCCGGGGGGTCCCTGTCCCGAGGGGTCCCTGTCCCTGTGCCGGTCCCTGTCCCCAGGGGTCCCGGCCGTTCCCGTTCCTGCCCCGGGGCCGCGGGACCGGCGGGCAGCAGCGCCCCCTGGCGGCCCCGCCGCTCCTCTGCC
>WEZZ01008926.1:131729-143824 GCA_013400585.1 Chloropsis cyanopogon | reverse complement strand
CACGCTGCTGCAGCGCATGGCTCAGCAGGACGGGCCGCCCGCGCTGGACAAGACCCTGGAAGCCGTCATGGCCGGCCCTCCATCGGCCAGCCCCGCCCGGAACCACTCCCGCGAGAGAGCCCTGGGCAAGCAGGACGGGCTGGGGGCTGCGGCCATCCCCAGCAGCTCCTGTGGAGACGGCATCTCCCTGCTGCAGGAGCGCCTGCCCGGCAGCTACTCCCCGCGGCACCTCAAGAGGAGCGTGGTGGAGGCCATGCAGCGCCAAGCAAGGAAAATGTGCAATTACAACAAGATCCTGGCGACAAAAAAAAATCTGGACCACGTCAATAAAATCCTGAAAGCCAAAAAGCTGCAGAGGCAGTCGCGGACAGGGAACAACTTCGTGAAGCGCCGGCCGGGGCGGCCGCGCAAGTACCCGCTGCAGGCCGTGGTGTCCATGCAGGCCTTCCAGGCGGCCAGGCTGGTCAGCCAGGAGCTGGAGGACAGGGAGCCGAGCAGCAGCCCCCTGCACCTGGGGCCGGACACCATCACAGACGTCATCGAAGCCGTGGTGCAGAGCGTGAACCTCAACCCTGAGCACCGCAAAGGCTGGAAGAGGAAGAGGTGGCTGCCGGAGGAGCAGGCCAGGAAGAGACACAAGTCTTTGCCTGAGGATGAGCAGGAGAGCAATAAGAGGTGATTCCCTTGCAATTTTGTACCTCAGTTGGTTTTAGAACATTTCAATCGTTGAGGGAATCTTCTGCTTGGTTTTATTAAGGAGTTCAGTGTAGAGGGAACCAACATGTCAGCCTAAGTGTGGTCAGGGCCTTCCTCAGGTACTGAGCACACCCCAGAAATGAGAATCTCAGGTGATCTAAAACTGTTGGTTCTGTACTTGTGTTGGTGAAGGATATATTTAAGGAGCTGGTAACAGGGTTACTGATGAGGTGCCACAGATTGTTCCTTCATCTTGTGTGGAACAAGGAGCCCTGAAGAGTTGTGTGTGCCATGGGATCTACTCATGTAGATCACAGGCAAATACTTACAGGCAGCACAGGATGTAAAGTGAGGTCAAGTGATGTACAGCAGATAAAGCTAAAGCAGCAAGGAGGAGTTAAGGGGTGCACCTGTGCAGTCACTGGTAAAGGCACCACCAAAAATCTCTCTCTGATCTCATCTTCTCATGCTTGTCCCCAAAGTCATCAATAAACAAACCCTGTCAGGGGTTCTCCTTCCTGGAATTGGGTGCTGTGAGGGTGCTGCTGGCACCACATGTTCAGGGGCTGCTCTGTGGCTCTCCTGAAGACTGAGGAAAGGGTTACCACGTGCTGGTTTTAAAGTGCAAAAGCAGAGAGCAAGAGCTGCCTTCTGAATTACTCAGCTGAGGCTCCAAGGGATAAACATTAGCAGTACAAACAACATTCTTTTTGTTATAATAATATCACAAAAGGAATCATACTTTTCTTATGATTATACTTAACCCCCACTTGATCATGGTCGTTGAGTTGCATTTTTTTAAGTAGTTGAGTCAGCCAGAAATTCAGAAACATGGACGTTTTCTGCTGACCAGATTTGAGAGAGGAATAATGAAATACTGTGAGATTATCTTAATGGGAAGGTGATTTTTTTATCTCTACTTGTTCTTCCAGTTTCTCTGAGACAGTAGCTGAACCTCCCAGTCCACATGAGGCCCTTGGGAAACCACCTGAATCTGAAACCCCTGAGCAGCCTTTGCCTCCTCTGACCCAGCGTGAGAAGAAAGCCCCTCGACCCCCAAAGAAGAAGTACCAGAAGGCTGGGCTCTACTCTGATGTGTACAAAACAACAGAGTAAGTAAAACAGAGCAAAGCTGCTCTCTGATAGTCCAGGGGAAACTCTCCTTTCACCTAGAACCATAAAGAGCTGCCACTCATGAGTAGGTGAAATAAAACCATCAACTTAATTGAAGCCTGTGGAAAATTGTGTGCATGATAATTGTCAGAACCTGACCCAGTGAGGATGTAAAATGTAACCCCAGTCAGAAAGCAGCCTCGAGCAGTCTGAAAGGGTTTCTGGTTACCAGCTTTGAAGAAGGTAAGAGATTTACTCAAGAGTCTTAATGGTCCTGGCAAGCCAGGTGCTGGGAGAGCTGGATGTGTGCAGGTTCTGAGCAGGAGCTGAGCACAGTGTCTGCAGAGAAGGGGTCATTAGGTTCCTGTTTTCATTGGCTGAATGGTGACAACTGGTCATCTTTTGTGTGAAAGAATTTCAGCTATGCACCCAGTTCATTTCACAGTTCAGTGAAGTTCAGCTCTATTTTCTCTGAGATGTTTAGGGTAGAAAAACCCAGCATTTCTTTGTTTTTCCCACTGGTTGATTTGCAGCCTGGTGTCCACTGGAATGTGGACACCTCCCTCTTTCCCTTCCCTTTGTAGTCACACGTGTTTTCTAATGCCATCTGAACAAATTAGTTGAAGTCAGGAATTTGTGCTTCTGTTCCAATATGATCTGACAGATTGAAAAGAGAGAAAATTTGGCACCTTCTCACTATGTCATAGACCACTTCAAAATGTTACAGAGACCACTGGGAAACTGCCAGAACAGTTTATCAGCTGCTCCTGCTGTAATCTCTCTCCGTGGTAGAGTGAAGGAATCAGTGAAAGGGTGAAGACTAAGGAAGAAAAAAGATCTCAGTCTGACCAAAGTGAGGCCACCTGAGTTTTATCTGTTTTAAAGAGATTGCTAAAACTTTACCACTTGGATGGTCTGTCACTGCTGTACAGCATTCACATCTCACAGTTTCATCTGTCGCCTTAGAGGAGGAGCTGAGAGAGTTTTCTCTTTTCCTTTAGTGTAAATATTTGGAACTTTGAGTGTTCCTAACTTGGAACGGACCCACAAAGATCATGGAGTCTAGCTCCTGGCTGTGCACAGCCCCAGCAATCCCACCCTGCCATCCCTGGAGCAGTGCCCAAACACTCCTGGAGCTCTGGCAGCCCTGGGGCTGTGCCCATTCCCTGGGAGCCTGGGCAGTGCCAGCACCCTCTGGGGGAAGGAGCTTTTCCTGATATCCAACCTAAACCTCCCCTGGCCGTTCCCTCAGGTGCTGTCTGCCCACACAGAGCAGAGATGGGAGCTGCTGCTCCACTGCTCTTCAGGGGGAAGCTGCAAATCACGTACAGAGGGCTGGTTTGTCTTCCCTTTGCCTGTTGCTCCACATGCTGAGTTCTTCCCTGCTCTGATACTGGGTTTGGGATGAGCTGCTTATGGACACTGAGGAACTTCACCCTTCCAAGGGAGCAAATGCTGCCTCTACATGTGAGCTGCCTCTGCACTGTTTGCACCCTGACACTGAAGCAGGGCATGGAGCTGCATTGTTGGGCAAGGACAGAGCTGTGGCCATCTCCACTGAGGGCTCCTTTGCAGCCTGAAGGGCTGATCCCACCATTCCATCCTGCTGGCACTGGGTCACTTTTTTACTGAGCTGGTTCAGTAGACTAAATCCACAGAACAACAGTCACTTCTTGGTAATTAGATTTTATCTGGTTTGATGTGCTGTTCCTATTCTACTGCATGGTCAGACATATGGTTGGATATTTGCAAACAGAGTAAGAGGAGAGCAGTTGTTCATGTTGTTATCCCATTACTTATGTAACTTCCTGCTGTAGGAATTTGAAAACCTGATCTGAGTGGAGAAGGAAAAGGCAGCTCTATGATTGTGGGGCACCCTCTAGTGCTGTCACAGTGAGTGTTGGTCCCTGTCCCCATTCTCATGTTCACTGTGTTCCATTAGTGGGTTGTACTCACTGGTTTTCTGTAACTGTGTGCAGTGTTCACTGCGGACACTTTGCCTTAAACACCATTTTCCTACTCTATTTCATCCTTCCTAAATAATTCCTAAATGTCACGAGGACGTGTGAAGCAGTGAAGGTTGCACTGAGGTTTGTGCAAGTCCCAGCCTGTCCCTGCAGCAGTCACATCCAGCTGCTCAACAACAGCACAGGAAGGGTTTGGCCTGGCCTGGCCTGGCCAGTGTTGGTGGACTGTTAAAAGAGATTTCAAGAGTTGATTTTAAAAAGGTATTTTAAAAGTACCTTGTTTCTCTGCAGCCACCTCCAATTTGTCTCAGCAGGAGTTCACTCCAGCTCCCCTCCATCTGCAGACCTTGTTAAAATACAGTGAAGAAAGCTCAGATTTTGATACGTTGCAGATGAGCTAAGGAGATAAGGAATTGTTCCTGAGTCAGTCTCAGTTCTACCTCATTTCCAGCTGTAATTCTGTAGGCAGCATGGCTGTGGCCTCCACGGGAGTGCTCCCAGTCCTGGGCTCCTCTGGGAGTCCCATGGACCTGGAGCAAGAGAGATGTTCAGTCTGTGGCGGCACGAGAGTGCAGTTTTGAAAACAAGGGAGGATCTTGTGCAGGAGTTGTTCTCTGTATGCTGTAGTGGCTTTCCTAGAGGAGTGAAATGTAAAGTCCAGTACACCAAAAAAAATTAATAATAGGTAAATTAGCAATTGATTAAAATGTTGTGGACTGTTTCAATAAATGCATTATTTTGGTACCTGAACAGGACGTGAATTGCAGTTCAGCAGGTGCCTGATGTTGGCACAAGCTGATGTTGCACCAAAAGAATCAGCTGTGCTTTCTCCTCACCTCTGTGGCAAATTCCTGTTCCTGTGCTGTCCCGTCCTGATGGCCAGGTGGGATAATGGTTGGATGGAATCCAGCCTTCCACTGGAGGCTTCCTGGAGCAGTTAACCCTGCAGTCAGACCGATGGTCTGACATCAAGGCTAGCTTATCCCCACTTAAAATGTTCATCAGACCGTGGGCTGAGGGAAAATGGGGCTGCACACATCAAAAATGTAATTCCAAGAGAAGTAATCCCAGCCAACATGGTAGGAGTGTTGAGACACTGGAAGCTGGAGAGGAGGAACACAAATGGAGCAGAAAAAAAGGAAGGAGAGTGATGGAGAGAAGTGAAGACAACTGTGGGTCTGGTCTCTGTTCCCTTAGTTTGCCTGAGACTTCAGACTGACATTTGGGGACTAAACCTGGTCTTCAGCCCCTGCAGAGTGGCACAAATCTACAAAAATGTCATTTGGGCATTGCCCTGTTACTGGGAGCCTGCACAGAGAGGCCAGTTCAGTTCTCTCGGTGGGGAATGCACCAAAACGGGTGTTAGAAATTCATCCCTACAGAAACGGAACCAAACAGCTGTAGGAGCTGGATTCTAGAGTAGGAAGTGTTTCTTGTAAATTCAGAGGCTCTTTAAGCTTAGAAGAAACCTCCAAGATCATCAAGCCCAACCCCACGAGGGGTAATTTTAGATGATTGGCTTTAAAGCATTTACAACATAGTGTAACAAAATCTAGTAAACCAAGAAATGCTTATAATGTATTGTAATTAGGAAATAGTTGGCTTCTGATTGTGATGGTGTGAATTATAACATCTGTATTGTCTCACCCTTCACATGAGACTGAAAATAGAATAAGAGTTCTTAAAACACCTCTCAGTTACCCCATCTCTGAGTCAAAAAAAGACTTAATCTGACACTTTTGTGTAGCCAGACTTATGTTTCAGTCTGTCTCAGGAATGTCCTCCCCCAGCTCCCTGTTGTAGGTGCCCACCTGGGTTGATGGAAGTTGTCATTTCCCTGATGATTGGCAAAGTCTTACCCAGGGCTGATGGCTTGCTTGGAATCACAGAGTCATGGAATGGTTTGGGTTGGAAGGGACCTTAAAACTCATCTTGTTCCACCTTCTGCCATGGCCAGAGACACCTTCCACTATCCCACATTGCTCCAAGCCCTATGCAACCTGCCCTTAAACACATCCAGGGATCCAGGGGCAGCCACAGCTGCTCTGGGCACCTCTGCCAGGGGCTCACCACCCTCACAGGGAAGAATTTCTTCCTAAGTATTTCCAATTGTTGATATCTGTGTCTCAAAATTTGTTTTAAACTTGCATTTTCCTTTCACTAGTTAAACAATAATATCACATTTTTTATTGAGCCATCTTTCTGTTACTTGTCCAGTTCTTAAAATAGATCCCTTAAAAAACTTCAGTAAACTTTAGTAGGCTTCAATATCATTTAATCTTTGGTATCTTTAACATTTAGAAGTCTCCTTTGAACGTTGCAGGACTGCAGTTCTAAATATAACCACATCAGATTCTGTTTTCCAAGGTTTGTTGTTGGCCAGGAGGAGATGTTTATAAACACCAGATTACAGAGCTGTCACCTGCCTGACCCATACAACCATTCTAATTTCATACTCCTGTTTTTCTTTCTGCAAAGGGGTGCCTTATTGCTTTTTTGAACTCTGATTTCTGTTCTTTTTCTGCCTTTCCTGATGAACAACCTTCTGAAGGGCAGCAGTTGAATGTTTGCTCTTAGGGAAGTGGGGTAGCAGGGCTGTACATGTCACGTGTCCAGTTCTTCAGCAGAACCACCAGATCTGATCTGCCAGTCCTCTTTTATTTGTGTAGTTTTAGTTATTACTTTTATATCACATGCTGGGCATTTGAAGTCAATGGTGTCCCATTGGGTGTTGCCTTAACAGCATTTATGGAGAAAAAATCCATTGTGGGAGGGCTGGGATCAGTGTGTTTGACAGGCAACCTGGAGAGCAGTTCTTTGGCCGTTTCTGTTGTTACTCTCCTGCCTGATGCTCCAAACATTTGTGCCTTAACAAAAACAGAAAATGCATTTCTTGCAAGTGACAGATGTTGCCCATTGTGATGTTTTGGTTGTGTCCCTGTCCTCCACAGCCCCAAGAGCCGCCTGATCCAGCTGAAGAAGGAGAAGCTGGAATACACCCCAGGGGAGCACGAGCACGGGCTGTTCCCAGCCCCTATCCACGTTGGTGGGTACCTTATCTGGATCTTCATGGTTGGGAGACAAATGTGGCACTGGGGGGCTTGCACAGCTTCTGCCTTTCTCTGGCTTTTATCCCTTGCCAGATCACTTGTGAACTTTGCCAGCTCATCCCTCTGTGTTCCCCAGTTTGACTCGAGAGGCTTTTTTTAGCTTAAAACATTGTTCTTGATTTTTTTGGGTGTCAGAAAATACCATTCTAGTTGAAGACTTGCTTTAACTGTGATAGTCCTTGGATGAAATGCAGAGCAATTGTCTCCACCTCAAAGTAAATCATGACCATTTAAATCCCAAATGCTGAGCATGGAATGATAAATTCCCCCATGCACCATGGAATGATAAATTCCCCCTTTACACAGAGATAAAAGGGTGGAAGAATTAAAAGCTTTGCTGTTATCTTTGGTTTTACTTCATCCCCATTTTTAGGTCTTAGGTAGGAAAAAAAATGGGATTTAGGATTTCACAGAATCACAGGATCATGGAATGGTTTGGGTGGGATGGCACCTTACAGGTCATCTTGTTTCACGCTGTTCCATGGCCTTCCATAGCCCAGGTTGCTCCAAACCCTGTCCCTGGCCTTGAACACTTCCAGGGAAGTGCCTGTGGAAAGAATCCACAGCCCAAGTCTGTCCCAGGCCCTCCGAGGGGCTGGAGCTCAGGATGCTGCTCCTGGGCTGGGGGGGTGGTCCAGAGCTCCCAGTGTTTGCAGCTCTCACCATTTCCCAGGTTAGATTGAGTAATTTCCTGATTCTCAGGTAATTGTTTCAGCTTTTGAAGTGCTGTGGTTTCTTGCTGCAAGTCCTGTCAGGCCCAGCGGGTTTGGGGAATTCCGCGTTGTTCAGCAGAATCCGTGTCCCATCAAACACAGCTGTCACTGCTTTGTCTTCTGTAACTGGACAGTTTGGCTCCCTGCACAGCTGCACAGCAAGGCAGAACAGTTGGACAGATCTGTGTGAATCAGGAGCCACAGAACAGGTTTCAGAGCTGAAGGTGACAATTTAAATTCTTCAAAATATGCCCTTGCTCAGCTGCTTTTTGAATGGGATCATAAAACCAGGTTCACCAGGTTCCCAACCCACACTGTTGGCCCTGCCCTGCAGCTGCTCCCGTGGCTCCAGGAGTGCCTGGGGATGCCTTAACCCCAGAGCAGTGACCAGGACTGGGGTTCTGCCAGGGGACTGCACTGGTGCCCACTCGAGGAGGGCTGGAGGGACCTTCCCTGCGCTGGGGGCCCGGTGCCAGGGCACCTGAAAGAGCCTTTTGTTTGTCATGCTGAGGTCATAGAAGTGAAAGCAAATTCCCAGCAGATTTAGCTCTTTCCTGGAACCTGCTAGGAATGAATAAGGCATTGAAAATGGAAAGTAATTTAGGGGTAAATTGTAAGGAAAACATTACCATTTTTATTTTCCAGTGGTGAGGGTATGTGTGTGAATTTATATGAACCCGCAGAGCATTGCTGGAGGAATATAAAGGCACTTGTTAACAGTTAGAAAAGCTGGGGGAGAAAAATCAGGCCTGGGCCTGACACCTCATCCTAGGCACTCTGCTCCCTGCAGTTTTGTGACACAGGATTCCAGCAAAATGATCAGAGAATGTTGAGTCTTGGCTGGAACTAACCAGTGTCAGCCCTCGGGACTGGTGTGAATGATGTAATGGGTCTGTGTCCTTTAGGGGTGACAGGGAAAGATAGAATAGAGCCAAAATCTGCAGTGAAAGCAGGAACTCCTGTCTAAAACGAGTTCCAGTTATTGCTGAAAATACAGATCCCCTTGAAGCCTTTCCAAAAAATCTAGGAATGTATTTGCCAAGTCTGAATTCATTCTTAAATCTCTTCTGGTAAAGGTCACGGGAACAGGCTGGGAGACTATTTTCAAAACTGATTTGATTTCTTTGAGTACAATATTGTGATTTACCAGCCTGCATGGGCAGTGCAGGTCTTGTCTTGGGTGTTAAAGTGTTGGATTGTGCACAGGAAAACTCAGGAGAGCCTGTCAGCTCCTGTCCCTGGGCTGGGAACAGTTCTGTCAGGTGTTGCAGGTCAGTCCTGCCAGGTGTTGTGATCAGTCCTGGTAAGTGCTGTGGTCAGTCCTGTCTGGTGTTATGGTCAGTTCTTTCAGGTTTTGGGGTCAGTTGTTTCAGGTGCTGTAGTCAGTTGTGTCATGGGTCATGGTCAGTGCTGTCAGGTGCTGTGGTCAGTTCTCTCAGGTGTTGTGGTCAGTTTTTCAGGTGTGGTCAGTTCTGTCAGGTGCTGTGGTCAGTTCTCTTGGGTGCTGTGGTCAGTTCTGTCCTGGGCTGGCCGTGGTGGAGTCTGACCCAGCTCCTTCCCATCCCTCGCTGTCCATGGATGCCCCTCCTGAGCGGGGCAGGACAGCAGGACCCAGAGCTGTGTCCTGGGGGCTTTTCCTGGGCCTGCCCTGACATCCAGAATGTTCTCCGAGCGTTCTGCCCCTCTCCTTTGTGCTCTGCAGCCCTGAGGGGCCCTGTCAGAGCCTGGCCAGGTGCCTGGGAGCAGCTCCCACTCTCTCAGGACCTGTGCCTGTGAGTGTGTACCCCTTACAAACCTTTTTGTTTCAGGGAAGTACCTCAGACAAAAGAGAATCGACTTCCAGCTGCCTTACGACATCCTCTGGCAGTGGAAACACAACCAGGTAGGAGATAAGAAGTCCTGGGGCTGCCAAGATTGGGATCAGAAGGAAACAGCAGCACTCAGATGTTCACACACCCCAGCTGGGGGGGGTTTCTTGTTGCCACCACTGCGTGAGGGGAGAAGGGATTTGCATATGTGTTTAATGTTGAAAATTCCCATTATTGCATCTCCTGCAAAATAGCAACCCTGTGAATTTCTGCGCTGACAAAAGTCATTCATTTGGCTGCAGACTTTTATTTTGGCAGTGCTGCTCTGTGCAGGGAGCTGGTTTCAGACACGCCTCGGGAGAATTCGGATGTACTGCCAGCAGCACTGAGAGATTTCAGGCCTTATTTTTCTTGGATCAGTCCCAGCAGAGTGGAATTTATTTTTCACTTGCAAGCTGAAATTTTCATACTGAGGAAAGAAGAGAAACTGTTTAACAGTCTCATTCTTTTTAAAGAGCTTTAAATATGTGCAAGCTTAAAAATAGGATTTTTTTTCCTCCCGAGATGTTTCCACCAAGTGATTTACCGCAGGATTTAGGGCTGATGGGAGAATCTGCCCTCAGCTCTGTGGTGAGAAAGTGCTCTCAGACGTGTAACTTGAGCATGTAAATGAGCAGGACACATTCCCAGGTGCTGTGGCTGCAGCTGCACTCCAACACCCCTGGAATCTGATCCTCAGGTCAGGAGCACTGGGGACATTCCCTGCTGTGTATTGATGATGGCCTGTCTCATCTGTTCAGTCTTTTATCAGTGATAAATACATGGAATCTGTTTCCCCTGACATTTTCCAGCTCTCCCTGGAATATTGGAGGCCCTTGCAGAGGAGTTTCTCTGTGCAGGGGTGTGGAGATGTCGTTGCAGTTCCTGTGGGCCACAACGGTCACTGAGGGAAGGCTCTTAGTGCAGGAAATGTGTGTGAAATAGCAAACAATTGGAAATTATTCCTTAAAGCTTGTTTGAAAGGCTGGAATATATATGAAATGATGAGTTGTGATGTAAGCTCCCCTTTCTGTTCCCATCATCTCCATCTGCAGGGGAAGTTCCTCTGCGAAGATGAATCTGCATTTCTCATGGCTCCCACCTGTACTCACAGTTCTTAGAGAATCCCAGAATCCTTTAGACTGGAAAAAAACCCCTAAGATCATTGAGTCACTTTGTTAAATCAGCACCTTGATTTTTTGTTTTCACTTTTTTAAGCATTGGCACATGGTGATTCCATCAAAGATGGTTTCTCCAAAGTAGGTATAAATAATTCCTCTTCTTCTAAGCCCTGTTCAGTGGAGCCTGTTCTCAGGACAGCTGTTTGCCACATTGCTCTGGGCAGGCAGAATAAATAATGTGGTGAACAAACTGCTCCACTGTCTCACCATCCCAAATTCTACTTACTCAGGTCCTTTTTGTGACCTGTTTGTTAATGCAGGGTGAGCCTGGAGAAGAGAACACAGATTTCTAGTAATAATTACGGAACAGTTGCCTATGTACAGAACATAATTTCCCTGATCCTTTTGAATAACAGATGCACTTATGCAATGTATTAAAATTTTCTTTCTCTTCTTTTTAGCTGTATAAAAAGCCAGATGTCCCACTTTACAAAAAAATCCGTTCCAGTAAGTAAAATCTTATTACTAAACTGTGATAACTGTGGAATTTTCATGTGACACCCTCCTTTCTGTCCTGCTCTTTGTCCTGCCAAAGATACTTCCTCATGCTTTTTTTTACTTTACTGATTAGAATGAAAATGCTGTAGATAAACAGTTCTGTTTTTTTCACCTGAGAAGAATTCTTTTCCCTATTTGGGTTTGTTTTTTTCTTTTTTTTTTTTTTTTTTTTTTTTTTTTTCCAGATGTCTATGTGGATGTCAAACCTCTCTCTGGCTACGAGGCCACCACCTGCAATTGTAAGAAACCAGAGGATGACAGTGGGAAGGGCTGTGTGGAGGATTGTCTGAACAGGTTAGCCATGGATTATTTCTCATCAGCTCATCATCTCCTAGGAAGAGAGTTGTGCTGGGTGCACCCCAGCAACAAAGCCATCATCACAGCGAGGGAAATTCCCAATCCAGCCCTCTGGACACGCTCTGGGGTCCCAGTGTCACCCCAGATTGTCACTGCTGGGACTGAGGCCCCAACAGGGCCCTGCTGGACCCCCCACACTCCCAGCTGGTCCCAGTCAGACCAGTTCCCTCCCAGCTCAGCCCCAGGCTCTGGGTCCTTCCAGCCCTTGGATGGTGGATCAGCCCCAGGAACAGCTCCAGCTGCTGGCCCTGGGGAGGGACCCCGGGCTCGTGTACCCCCCAGCCCCATGTTCCCCCTCCGGGCTCGTGTCCCCCCTTCCCGTGCTCATGTACCCCCTGTGCTCGTGTCCCCCCCAGGCTCATGTCCCCTTTCCCCGCTCCATGCTCGTGTCCCCCCCGGGCTCGTGTCCCCTTTCCCCACTCCAGGCTCGTGTCCCCTCCCAGGCTCATGTCCCTTCCCAGGCTCCCGGGCTCGTGTCCCCCCCCGGGCTCGTGTCCCCTTTCCCCACTCCATGCTCGTGTCCCCCCCTGGGCTCGTGTCCCCTTTCCCCACTCCGGGCTCGTGTCCCCTCCGGGCTCGTGTCCACTCCCAGGCTCATGTCTCTTCCCGGGCT
>WEZZ01008926.1:99772-120735 GCA_013400585.1 Chloropsis cyanopogon | reverse complement strand
TCTTCTTCTGCTGTCTTCTTCTTCTGCTGTCTTCTTCTTCTGCTGTCTTCTTCTTCTTCTTCATTGTCGCCCTTGTCGCCCTTCTCCTCCTTCGCCTCCTTCTCCTCCTTCCTCCTCCTCTTTATAAAACACCCAATCAGCTAAAACCACGATGCTAAAACATTCTTTCTAAACCAATCTGAACTTGATTCTAATGTGTGAAAGTAGTACGAAAGTAGTGTCAGTTCTTCCCTAAAAAACTACATATATAATATTGTCTATGCAAATGTACTATCTGTTTTCTTACTTAAAGTTTATGTGAACAGTTGATCTATCTACGTGAATAGTTCTATCTATTTACTAGTGCAATTTTATCTGTTTTACATGAATAATTCTATCTATTCTAGCGGCAAGGTTCTGCTATGTTCCTGTTATGTCGAGGACTAAGTTACTGAACTTTAAACCAGTCCTCAGGGTTGTTAGCTAGCACAGTTTCTTAAGGCACTCAAAATATATTTCTACTTAGTTAAAACCTAAAGCTTAAACTTACTTAAAACTTAAACCTACACTTCTAGTTCATATCTGTGTGGATTAATATACCTTCATTTCTCTAAAGGCTTTAATTCAACCCATGCATTCATTTCCCTCTCTGAGGAGCTCAGAGAGGCTTGCATCCCAACAGGACAGGAGCCCAAAGGGAGCCTGCTCTCCTTCTCTTCTCCACAGCAAGTGGAACTTCTCACCAGCAGCTCCTGTGTGCTTGGTAGCATTAATTAACTCTTCAGGCTTTTTGCTTCCTCTCCACAAGAGGAGAGATTCTCCTTTCACAGAGAAAATGCAACTTGAGTTGTGCAGAGGAGCTGAAACTGCCCCAGCTCCTGCCCTCGGGAGAGAGAAATTAATTTAAAAATTTTGGGCTTTTGCACTTACTGTTGCATGGAGATCTTGTCTGTCTGCTGACGTGGTGTGAAATAGTTCACAGAAAATCTTGAATTTCCTGTGTGAAGCTTATCTTCTTGCTTTCCTTAGTATTTGTTGAGAAAATGTAGTTTGCAACTATAATCTGTGCCAGGACTTCCTGACGGGGCTGTACCTGTCTTTCCAGGTGTGGCAGCACTGTGACTGCATGGGTGTGAATTCGGATGTCGAGCACTACCTGTGTGAGCAGTGTGAGCCTCGAGCTGTGAACAGGGTAAAACAAAACTCTCCTTCCTATTACTCTTATAAACTACAGAAGCTCCTTAGGGGTTTTTTTGTATTTGTATTTAGAATTTGTGTCTTTTGGGATTGGTGAAGCTTCCTTGATTTAGGCTCAGTTCCATGAGGGGTCAGTTTTTCTCTGTGTATTTCCAGAGGGTGGCAGCCCAGTTTTGGACTGATCATGGTGGGCAGCTCAGGATTGCCTTTCTTTTTTCCCTGCAGGAGGTTCCCATGATCCCTCGGCCCCACTATGCCCAGCCTGGCTGTGTTTATTACATCTGCCTGTTGAGGGATGATCTGCTGCTCCGCCAAGGTATGTGCTGCCTCTGGGGCCTGCTGGGCTTTCCACCAGTGTGCAGGGATCCCTGGCATTACCCTGTCAAAAATACTTTCATTTTCCACCAGTGGAAGCTGCTCTCTCTGTGGTGCTGGGAGTGATACGCAGTCAGAGTTCTCACAGGCTGTTGATGAAGAAATGTTAATTAGCACAGCCAGGGCTGTCCTGGCCAGGGGAGGATGATGCTGAGCCAACTGCTGGTAGTTAACATTTAGAAGTAAAGGCCAAGAAGGCTGTTAGACCTCCAGTATTTTAGTGCAGAATGGTCATTAAAACATCAGCTCATTGCTCGTGTGTTCCCTAAAGCTTATCTCTTCTGGACTGTGCTCTGAACTCCTGAATCTCTCCAAGGCAGCTGCCACAGCCACCATTCAGCTCACTGATTATTTTTTTTAATTTCATCCTACAAATACACACAAGGTTAGAAAGAACCCTTTATCATTTTTAGGAAACTGCTCTTGAATGAGTGAAACCAGTTGATAAATTTGCTAGAGGGGAGTAGGAAAGCCTTCAGTAAAATGGGGAATTTAAAAAAAAGGTCTAAAACCAGCATATTCTTTATCCCATCTGCAAGATTGTGGAATTTGCATTCAGTCCTCCTTGTTGGGTGTTGCTCTGCATTGTCTCTTCTGTCCAGAGTTCAACCTTTGGGTTTCTCATGTCTTTTTTTGCTGGAGAGTAACTCACTTCAGGGGCTGTATCAGAACTTGCTTTTACATTCTCTGTTGAATTGGATGATGTTTTATATGGGGTTTGTGGCATCTTCCAGGTGTTCAGAGCATTAAGATCATTTCTGTCACAGTGTGTTAAATTTTACCTGTGTGCCTCTGATCTGATCTTGGTGACCTTAATTAGAGAAATGCCCTTTAAAGAGAGAAGTGTCCCTCTGTGGGACATTCCTGAGCTCTGTGTGCCATCAGCAGGGGACAAAGGAGACCACACTGCAGCTGTTGGGCACCAAATGCCTCTGCAGGCACAGGGAGCAGGTGAAGCAAGTTCCACCACAAGGTGCTGGAACAGAACATGCAGCTCCAGCAGGGAAAGGAGAAATCCATGGGCTTGTGCTGGTCTTGAGTTTTGCACCCCAAGTGCTCAGGCAGGACCTTTAATGTGCTGTGGGTGTATCAGGCAGCTTGGGCAGTGGGAGAATCAGCTTTTTACTCCCTCTGGTGTCTAAAAGGCCTTGTAATTCCACATTCTGAGGCAAAAGCGTGGCCTGCAGCCCTTCAGTCTGTGTGTGGGCTTCCATTTTCCTGGGAGTTGTGGATTGGGAGGAGGTGGTGTTACCACAGAGCCTGGAAGTGCGTTGAGCCCAGTGCCTGCCCAGGAGAAGCTGCACCCTGAACACCAGTTCCAAGCTTGAGAGCTGATGTTTTGGAGGAACAAGACTGAAAATCAGCGTGTGAGTGGTCACACTCTGCTGTGACCAAATCCCTCTTGTCAGAGGGGTCTCAGGGAGGGTCCTTCCCTCAGTGGTTGCAGAACCTGTTTCTTAATTTCTTGGCAATTCTGCTGGAAGTTGTTGAGTATTACACCACAGACAAGCTTCCTCTGCAAAAATTCCCTAATACCTAAACCCAGGAGATGATGCAAATAAAACTGATCTGATCCATCACATCCCTTGAAGTGAACATGGAGTTCTGTCTTGGATAGGAATTGAGAAACAGGGGTCAGAATGGATCCTGGAAAACCCACATAGCCAGAAATTGTAATACACCATCATCCCTGATGCACCAGCAGCAGCTGCTGTGTTTTTTCCTTGGAAACTTCTTTTTTGAGGCAGAGTGGCATCTGGAACATCTCTATAAACTGGAATTGAAATCAAGTTTCCTGATCTTTAGAGCAAGAGAGCATCTGTCTACATCTCCTGAATGCTCCTTTTTCAGTCAGGCACAATAATGCTGGGTTGCTTTCTTCTCATGGGAGAGGTGGGGAAGAAGAGTTGAAAAAAGCTTGTTTAAAATTAGGTGGTTTAAAATTGAATGATTTTATTTGCATTCTGCTAGGGGCCAGTAGTTCCTACCAGTATTTTCCTTGTTTTCTAAGAGTCTTTTAAGGAACCCACCTCTCCAATTTCTTTAGAAGTTACCCTTAAAGTTGTAAAGGAGAGCTGTTGTTATCCCAGTTTTGGCTCAGGTGGGAAGAAAACACCAAGCTGTGTGGTGTGGTCAAAATGCTGGAGGGAAGGGGTGGACCCAGAGGGACGTGGACAGGCTGGAGAGGTGGGACCATGTGAACCTCATGGATCAGCAAAGCCAAGTGCAAGGTCCTGCACCTGGGTCAGGGCAATGCCAGGCTCAGCTGCAGGATGGGGGGAAATGGCTGAGAGCAGCCCTGGGAGGAGGATTTGGGGTGATGGGTGACCAAAAACTCCACGTGCCCTGGCTGTGTGTGCTCACAGCCCAGAAACCACTGCTGTCCTGGGCTGCATCCAAAGGATGTGGGCAGCAGGACAAGGAAAGGAATTCTTCCTCTGCTCTGCTCTCCTGAGACTCCACCTGAGGTGCTGTGTCCACTTCCAGGGCCCCCAGTGTAAGAAGGACATGGAACTGGTGGAGCAAGTGCAGAGGAGGCCACAAAGTTGCTGAGGGGACTGGAGCCCCTCCCCTGTGGAGAAAGGCTGGGAATGTTCAGCCTGGAGAAGAGAAGGTTGTGTGGAGACCTCAGAGACCCTTGCAGGATCTGAAGGGACCTTCAGGATCTGAAGGGGCTCCAAGGAAGCTGGAAAGGGACTGTTCATCAGGAACTGGAGTGACAGGAGAAGGGAGAAATGGCTTCAAACTGACAGAGATAAAGTTTAGGTTGGATATATGGGAGAAATTTCTGCCTATGAGGAGTCCTTAGGAGCATCTTTTAAACTTAGGCTAAGATTGATAAATGAGATTATATTAATGAAAATAGAATTAGTTGTGCTTCACTTTAATCCTGAATCTGGTTTGCCAAAAACTGGGGTGTTGATGACCCTGGGGCATGTTGTCCTCAGTGGTTCTCTAGCATCTTTTTCCCAAACCTGCTAATTAATTACAGCAATATCTGTGGAAGGCAAACAGCCATAACTGCACATATACTAAAATGGAAAAAATAGGGAAAAAAAACCCAGGAGACATTGTAATTTAATGGAAACATGAGAAAAATGTTCTACCTGAGTCAAAAAGGCAAAGGGAGTATCAGAAATTGTTATGCACAAAATAGCAGAGTGACTGTGCCTTTCTGTAAGCTCCTGGGGTGTCTGTCCCCTGCCCCCCCTGTGCTGCTCTGGCATCCCATTGCACAGAGGATCTCACTACCTGTAGAAACAAGGATAACAAAGATAATCTGATCTGGATCATCTTTCTGTGGACAGAGCCTGCCCAGGTGATTTGGAGGGTGAATGATGCAGGTCTGTGAAATGTGGCTCAGGAAGGTGCAATGATGCAGAAATTAGGGAACCAACAGAAATGAGATGGCAACAGTTAAACTCTAGGAAGATTTTTTACAAAAGCATAGCTAGAGTGTGGCAAGCCTTGCCACAGGAGGGTGGAGAGGTCAGAGTATAAATGGTTCCAAGAAAGATTAGACAAATACTTGGAGGAAGGATTAATCCCCAAAGCTGCAGCCTTTGGCTCTGAAAGTCCATAAACAGCAGAAAGGCAGCTGGGCAGGGACAGCACGGGCAGGCTTTTCCTTGGCTTGCCTGTCCCTGTGCTTTCTCATCCTGAGCAGCTGCTGCTGCCAGCCAGAACATTCTGCTGTGTGACCTCTGGTCATACCCAGGGGAGGTTTGATGACTTGGGAGCTCCCAGGTTTTGGTCATTTTTAGGTAAATAACAGAAGAAGTGGAATCTCTTCCCAGCCCTGGAAGTGCTTAAGGCCAGGTGGAATGGAGCTCTGAGCAGCTTGGTCTAGTGGAAGATGTCCCTGCACATGGCAGCAGGGTGGGTCTGGATTGTCTTTAAGATCCTTTCCAACCCAGGTCACTCTGGAATTTCACAGGTCAGAGCAGAGAAATTAAGGAGTGAATTCACTTATGGGACAAAATTAATGAATTTAAGCTTAGGGGTTGCCCTTGGGAAATACTTTTTGATTGCCAGCAATGCCAGTTTGTTCAGTCCTTTTTGCATTCTCTTTACCTTCCCTGAGTTCTAAATCTCATTGGAATTCTGCTGGAATAACCAAAGGCTTGGAGCTTCTTGGGACAGGATTTATTTTCTTAATAGTAACCTTCTCTCTAAGTATCTTCTCTCTCAAAGATGTATTCTTCATACATTGCAGCCATCACTAATTCCTACACCTTTCCTAATCATGATTGACATATTTACATATCCTGTGGTTTGTCATGGTTTTGATTCCTTACAGGTTGGTGTTTTCAGTCTGGGCATGGAAAGTTCTGGGCAGTTTTTCTGTAAAGCTGCTGTGAAAACCATCTGAGTGTTCTTGGCAGGCTCTGCAGTGGGTTCGTGCCACTCCTTCCAACCCAGCATTAGGCACCTCTGTTGTGTTCGTTTTCATGATGATTTCTGGTTCTGGAGTGCTGGGCTCAGGCCAGGCTGCTCACAGGTGTGTCCCTTGTGCCCCTGGACAGGTGACTGCGTGTACCTGATGAGGGACAGCCGCAGGACCCCCGACGGGCACCCGGTGCGGCAGTCCTACCGCCTGCTGTCCCACATCAACCGCGACAAGCTCGACATCTTCCGCATCGAGAAACTCTGGAAAAACGAGAAGTATGTGCAAGGCAGCCTTGGAGTGTGAGCCAGCCCACTGGCCTGCCTGTCCAAGCACAGGAATTGCGGGGAAGTCTGATCTTAGGAATGCAGGAATGAGCAAGGTGCAGAGGTTGGGGAATTCCCAACTGGAGCCCGTGCTCCACAACTGCACAGTGGAAACACGTGAGATTGGAGCTTTAAGCAAAGGATCAGAGATAGAAATTGATGGATTTCCTCAGGGTTGGAGCAGACTGTGGGTGCAGTGCCAGCTGTGAGGCCGTTCAGTGCTGTGCCCTGTCTGCTGTGCCCGTGGAAACCACGCTGGGAGTGTTTGCCCTCAGCGCAGGCAGGAAATGGAATATGGAACACTTGGTGTGACTCTGCTGTTCATCACAGCCAAGTGCAGGAGAGGGAACTCAAAACAAAGCAGGGAGTTGTGTCATGGGCTGATTTGTGTTTCTGTCCCCTTTGCACCCTCAGAGAGGAGCGCTTTGCCTTCGGCCACCACTATTTCCGTCCACACGAAACGCATCATTCCCCGTCTCGCAAGTTCTACCACAACGAGCTGTTCCGGGTGCCCCTGTACGAAATCATCCCCTTGGAGGCCGTGGTGGGCACGTGCTGTGTGCTAGACCTCTACACCTACTGCAAAGGTGAGAATTAAACACATTCCTAAGCATTTGGGCAGTGGGCTGTGGTGGTTTAACCTCCACTGAAAGCTCAGCACTACCCAGCCGCTCCTTCCCCCTGGGATGGGGAGGGAACTGGAAAAACTTAAAACCCAGGGGTTTGGATAAAAACAGTTTCATGGTTGAAATAAATTAAAATATTGTAGTAATAATAATGATAGGAGTAGTAGTAATGGAAAGGGAGGTTACAGAAAAAGAGAGAGGTGTCCAGCATCTGAAGGGGCTAGAAGGAAGGTGGAGAGAGGCTCTTAATCATGGAGTGATAGAGCAAGAGGGAATGGCTTCAGCGTGAAAAAGAGGCAATTTAGGTTGGATACACAGAGGAAATTCTTACCTGTGAAGGTGGGGAGGCCCTGGCACAGGTTGCCCAGAGANATTGCGGGGAAGTCTGATCTTAGGAATGCAGGAATGAGCAAGGTGCAGAGGTTGGGGAATTCCCAACTGGAGCCCGTGCTCCACAACTGCACAGTGGAAACACGTGAGATTGGAGCTTTAAGCAAAGGATCAGAGATAGAAATTGATGGATTTCCTCAGGGTTGGAGCAGACTGTGGGTGCAGTGCCAGCTGTGAGGCCGTTCAGTGCTGTGCCCTGTCTGCTGTGCCCGTGGAAACCACGCTGGGAGTGTTTGCCCTCAGCGCAGGCAGGAAATGGAATATGGAACACTTGGTGCGACTCTGCTGTTCATCACAGCCAAGTGCAGGAGAGGGAACTCAAAACAAAGCAGGGAGTTGTGTCATGGGCTGATTTGTGTTTCTGTCCCCTTTGCACCCTCAGAGAGGAGCGCTTTGCCTTCGGCCACCACTATTTCCGTCCACACGAAACGCATCATTCCCCGTCTCGCAAGTTCTACCACAACGAGCTGTTCCGGGTGCCCCTGTACGAAATCATCCCCTTGGAGGCCGTGGTGGGCACGTGCTGTGTGCTAGACCTCTACACCTACTGCAAAGGTGAGAATTAAACACATTCCTAAGCATTTGGGCAGTGGGCTGTGGTGGTTTAACCTCCACTGAAAGCTCAGCACTACCCAGCCGCTCCTTCCCCCTGGGATGGGGAGGGAACTGGAAAAACTTAAAACCTAGGGGTTGGGATAAAAAAACAGTTTCATGGTTGAAATAAATTAAAATATTGTAGTAATAATAATGATAGGAGTAGTAGTAATGGAAAGGGAGGTTACAGAAAAAGAGAGAGGTGTCCAGCATCTGAAGGGGCCAGAAGGAAGGTGGAGAGAGGCTCTTAATCATGGAGTGATAGAGCAAGAGGGAATGGCTTCAGCGTGAAAAAGAGGCAATTTAGGTTGGATATACAGAGGAAATTCTTACCTGTGAAGGTGGGGAGGCCCTGGCACAGGTTGCCCAGAGAAGCTGTGGCTGCCCCTGGATCCCTGGAAGTGTCCAAGCCAGGCTGGACAGGGCTTGGAGCAGCCTGGGATAGTGGAAGGTGTCTCTGCCCATGGTAGGGGATGGCATGAGATGAGCTTCAGGGTCCCTTCCAGCCCAAACCACTCCATGATTCTGTGAATAAACCCAGGAAGCACAAGTGGTGCCCAGTGCAGTCACTCCCCAGCCCATCCCCAGCACCACCCGGGGGATCCCAGCCACCCCCACTGGGCCGGACACTCCGTGGTGTGGAATTCCCTGTGGCCAGCTGGGGTCAGCTGTCCTGGCCCTGCTGGCAGAGCAGGGCACCCTGGAGAGTCCTGGGCTGAGGGTGAGCACAGCTGGGCACCAACCAAGCATTGGTGCCCAGCACCCTCAGCCTCACCCTGAAGCAGGCACAGCTGAACCAGGCACTGGGACAGATTCCCTCTGTTCTGGAAGCAAGGACATGCACTGGAGTGGTTCCTGCTGTCCAAAGGCTGTGGGGGATGTTTGTGTGTTTCAGAGCTGAGGACACGCCACGGCTTTGCCCTGGGACAGAAATTCCTGTTTGAAGAGTGACAGCAGTGGGCAGGGGGGAGAAAACGGTGTCAGTTGATAATTGTGTCTGTGAAAGTTTGGGAAGTGGTTGATGAGAGTATGCAGGTTCTCCCCTCAGAGTGACCCAGCAGCGTGTCCTGCTGGGGTTCTGAACGAGAGAGCAAACAGGGACACCTGGGGGTGTGACAGCCCCTGCCTCGCTCACACTGTGATAAAGCAGTGCTCCCCCTCAGTCCATGACTGCTGTGTCCTTGTTTGGGTGCCAGGGAGGCCGAAGGGTGTGAAGGAGCAGGATGTTTACATCTGCGATTACCGCCTGGATAAGTCAGCTCACCTCTTCTACAAGATCCACCGGAACCGCTACCCCGTGTGCACCAAGCCCTACGCCTTCGACCACTTCCCCAAGAAACTCACCCCCAAGAGGGATTTCTCAGTAAGTGGGTTCGCTCTCAGCTTCCTCACCTTTCTGGATGGAGTTCTGGAAAGCCCCTGACTGCTGACAAGTGAAGCTTGGTCAGCCAGAGGGAGCTGATCCTTTAGGAGGGGGTCGGGCTCTGCTCCCAAGGAACAAGGGAGAGGACAAGAGGAGACGGCCTCGAG
The DNA here is from genome assembly GCA_013400585.1 of Chloropsis cyanopogon. Classification (NCBI taxonomy): domain Eukaryota; kingdom Metazoa; phylum Chordata; class Aves; order Passeriformes; family Irenidae; genus Chloropsis; species Chloropsis cyanopogon. The sequence continues at coordinate 111,331 of WEZZ01008926.1, read as the reverse complement.
CTGTGCCAGGGGAGGCTCAGGCTGGACATCAGCAGGAATTTCCCCATGGAAAGGGTGCTCAGGCCTTGGAACTGCCCAGGAAGGTTTGGAGTGCCCATCTCTGGAGGTGTCCAAGGAACACCTGGAGGTGGCACTCAGAGCTCTGGGCTGGGGACAAGGTGGGGATGGGGCACAGCTGGGACTGGATGGGTTGGGAGGGCTTTTCCAGCCTCAGTTGTTCCATGATTCTGTGAGTATGCACAGCCTGGGGGAAAAGCTGGCTGGAAAGCAAGCTTGGAAGGAAAACTGGGTGTAGCAGAACCTGCAGTTGAGAAGCAAAGAAGTGCTCAAGGGTTGGTGATGGTGAGCTCAGAGAGACTCAGCAGCAGAGGTAGCAGATCTGCAAACCTTCTGCAAGCAAGCTCTGTTCTTCATGGAGCAGAGGTTTTTGTAGTGACTTTGGAGAAGGTTCCAGACTCCTGCTGTGCAGAAAGCAAAGATAATTTTTATCATGATGGTCTGTGGCTTGAAATTTACTTAGAAGATGTGAAGAATCAGACAAGTCTAGCTCTATTTTATCTTATTACATGATTGTGCCTCCTCCTGTGAAGTCTCTTTGAGGTACACCAGCATTTCCAGAGTGTCCTGCATTGGCACTTCCAGAGTATTTGGTAGACCAGCACTTTCTTCCATTGTGAATTTGATTTGGTATTGATCATAATCTTTATTGTTATTGCAGCCTCATTATGTGCCAGACAACTACAAGAGAAATGGAGGCAGGTGAGTCTCCCCTCCCAGATTGTTGAGAAGAGATGAAGTAAGGCTGTTTGTTTGTTGTGCCCACTCTCCTCCTGCCCCTTTCCCCTGGGTGCTATGGAAAGAAGAAGTTTAAATTATTTAAAGCTCTCTAAACTTTCAGAGAGATAAAAGGGAACAAGTGAGGAGGGATAGGCAGCCTTAATAATGTACATCAGGAAAAGAAAGGAGCCATTTGAAAGGCAGAAAAAAGCAGCTGAGTGAGGAGATGCCCAAAACAGGAGGCTCCAGCCTTCCCAGATGGAGGAACCCAGGTGCCCATGTCTGTGGGACAGTCAGAGCCCAGATCTGGGAGAGACTGCAAGAACATCCCACTAAGGGCTGGGCCAAACTGCTTTTGGAGGGAAAATCTTTTGCAACTGAAAATAAAAAGCCATTTGTTTTTCAAAGCTGGGTTTGGTGCAGTGCAGATAAAGCCACAGCATTGGTGGGTGTGAGTGCAGGGATGGAGGGAAGAAGTTGAGCTCCAGAGAGCCCCTGCCCATGGAGAGGAATTGGGAATTGTCCTTTAAGGTGAGTGTCTGAAAAACTGCTCAAACTGTTCCAACCCCTCTTTTCCCTGCAAGGTCATCCTGGAAATCCGATCGCTCCAAACCACAGATCAAAGACTTAAACCAAGAGGAAGATTCCCTGCCCCTGATGGAGGAGGTGCTGGGGGCCCCTGAGCAGGCTCCAGGGGAGCTGCCCAGCCCCGAGGAGCCCGAGAAGGAGCCGGTGCCCGGCGAGGGCTGCGAGACCGAGAAGAAGGGGGACGAGAACCCCTCGGACACGCGGCCGCTCTGCAGCCCCGAGGAGCGGCGGCACCTCCAGAGGGAGAGGCTGAACCAGATCCTGCTCAACCTCCTAGAGAAAATCCCAGGGAAAAACGGTGAGGGTTCAGGCTCTGGGTGCACAGCCCTGGGTCTCCTGCAGGTCTGGGGTCACTTTGCTGAGCTGTGTTGATAAAATTAATGTTTTTGTCTGAATTTCTTGCTAGGGGGCATTGGGAAAGTCAGTTTCTTTGCAGCCACATCTTCCTTTGCAACAGAAATCCACTAAATGCAAGTGAAATTTCTGACAGCTACATACCCTGTTTCATTTAATATTTTTAATTTCTTTTTTATAATATTTTAATAACCACAAAAACTTTCCATAAACTAATTCCCACCCCCAATCATTCCATATCTACAATGGAGAAACTTAACAGACAGGCCAGGAAAGACTGAGGAGAATTCAGAAAGTCTCTTTTGACCTTTCATGAGCTTTCCTTTGGTTCTGAGTACCTGCTGTAGGTGTTGTCTGAGCTGTGGGTAAGGGGACACACTGGTGGAGTGTGTCCCTGCTTTTAAATTAAAACCCAGGATGAGCCCTGTCCAGTCTCTTCCAAATTCTGGCAATGCCAGACAGTCATGGACTGATGCTTAATTTGGTTTGGGAGGATTTTTGGAGGTTGTCTGGTCCAGCCATGGCTCAGGGCTTGGGTCACTCAGCACCTTGTCCAGGGATATTTTGGATTTCCTGGAGGGCAGCATCCTCAAAAGAAGCAGGAATAAGCAAACAGAATTTTGTGTTCAAGGAACAGTGGGAGGTGGCACTCAGTGCTCTGCTCTGGGTGACCAGGTGGGGATGGCTCACAGGTTGGACTCGATGACCCTGGAGGTCTTTTGCAGCCTCAGTGATTCTGTAGTGACTGAAATGCCCTCGTGCTCTGTTGCAGCCATCGATGTCACCTACCTGCTGGAGGAGGGCTCGGGACGGAAGCTGCGGCGCCGCACTCTGACCATCCCCGAGAGCAGCTTCAGGAAGTGACCCAGGAGGGGCAGCCGAGCTCTGGGGTCTGTCACGGGCTGGGGGCCAGAGCCCAGCCTGGGAAGGAGGGCAGCAGCAAACTGACAAAACTACAAACAGTAGCACCTGGGGGGCCGGGCCGGCGCGGCGCCCGCCCTGCTCTGCAGTGCTCTTGGTGTGTGTGTTGGTGGGCGTGCCTTGTATTGATGTTAGGTACTGAGGAAACCTCGTGGTTATTGTCCAGGATGGTCAAATTTAATTTATTTTTGCTTGATATTCCCACTCAGAGGAAAAAAAAAAAGTTAAAAAAAAAAATAATAGGGAGGGCAGAGAAAAAGGACTGAGTTACTCTGAGGAGGACGTTCCCCACGGTCACTGCTAACCTGGGGTTGCACCGTGGCCCACGCCAGGGAAGGGAATCCAGGAATCCAGAGGGGAGAGGAAAGGCCCAGTGGCTTAAAAGGAAAAGCTGCCCTAAAGCTGCGGCCTCTGATTTGCACAAGTTCCAAGAAGAGAGAGAGAAACGTCCCCAGAGGAGCGCGAGGTTCGCCGTGGGACGGCCCGAGCACGTGTCCCTGTGGTCTGTGCCAAGGAGAAGCTTCCAGAGGCCCTTGGAGGGGGCAGGAGCGCTGGGATGAGGCACTTGCTGTGCGGGGGGAGGGCGCGGGGTGTGAGTTTTTTCACTTTTTCTGCAGAGAAATTTTATAAAAAGCGAAGTCAGCTCCTGACGCCACCATTGCTGTTGGTTTTTTTGATAAGCTGTGGTTCTCGTGTGTCTCGTGTGTTGTGCAAATAAAACTCTGTTAAAAGAAAAAAGGAAAAAAAAAACAAAAACAAAAAAACAAAAAAAAAAAACAACACCCCCAAGGACCCTTTCACTCCGTGCCCGTCAGGCAGTATCCGAGCGAGTGTTTGTCGTGAGCTGTAGAATTTATCAACTGCTAACACTACCCTCGTGCGCTNCTGCCCCCGACGGTGGCTTTGCTTTCCTGTCTCAGACGTACACATGCATATCCAGTCCTGTTTTAGGTGTTCTTATAAGAAATCCAGTTTTTAATGTGCCAAGTTGTATATATCTGCTGCGTGGATGTAAAGCAATACCGTAGTTACATGTTCCTTTTTATGGACCAAGCTCGTCCTAATGTACATTCTTGTTATTATTATAATTATTTTACTCTTAGTGGAACATGACTCATTCCATTAACTTTTATGTGTTGATTTAAAAAGAGAAAACAAAAAAAAAAAAAAAAAGACACAAAAAAAAAAGAAAGGAAAAAAACCCTTTGAGAAAAAAAAATATTTTATTAAAAAAAAAAAGAAATAAGAAAATAGTTTGGAATATTTTCTTACTGTAGAGAAGCACTGTACAGTACCAGGAACCCTGAGTATAAAATACTCGTGCGTGTAGTAGGAATATCGCATGTCCAAACCCTCGAGTTGTCTCATTTAGTTTCAAACAGAAATCATTGTCTCAAATGGTGTTAAACACTAAAAAGTTTTTAAAAAAAAATAAAGTGCGTACAGAAGCGAGACACTAGCTCTGTCATTTTATCTTTCTTTTGTTGAAAGACTAAACAAAATGTTTTTTAGACAATCAAATGTTAGGTAAGTGCAAAGAATTGTTTTTTCTTACTGGTGTAGAAATTAATGACTTTTTTTATTTTTTGGTTATTTTATAATACTGAGCAGACCCGTGTGTCCCCAGGATCGCCGCCGGAGCCAGGAAGCACTACGTTACTGCAAATAGAGCTGAACCTTAGTCTGCATGGGTGTAGGCTGTGTGATTGCTGAAAATAAATGCTGCTAATATATTTCCTTTTTACAAAGCATATCTAAATAGATCATTGTTTTGATGTTAATCTTTGTAAATTATGTATTACCAATTTTAACATTGGATGTAATTGCATAAAAAGCCTGCATCTCAATCCTGAGAGTCTAGTATTAAATGGAAAATCTTTTCCTAAGGCTGGCTCGGGGGGTTTTCTTTGCTGAACTGGGTGAGAGTGTGGATGTGCCAGAGGACAGGAAGAGGGATCTGGACAGGCTGGATCCTTGAGATGCGTGGGATCCACGGGCCGAAGCCAAGGGGGTGAGGGTCAGGAAATTCTGGGTGCTGCCCTCGGGTCACAGCACCCCACAGAACGCTCCAGGCTGGGGGAAAGTGGCTGAAAAGCTGGAAAGGCCCTGGAGGTGCTGGGGACAGCAGCTGGACACAGCCCAGGTGTGGCCAAGGGCATCTGGCCTGGGCCAGTCCCAGTGTGGCCAGTGGGCCAGGGCAGTGTCCCCAGTCCCTCTGCTGAGGGACCTCAAACCCTTGGGTCAGTTTTGGGCCCTTTGTGACAAGAAAGGGATTGAGGGGCTGGAGCACGTCCAGAGCTGGGAAGGGGCTGGAGAATCCCTGAGGGAGCTGGCAAGGGGCTCAGCCTGGAGCAAAGGAGCTCAGGGGGGACCTTGTGGCTCTGCACAGCTCCTGCCAGGAGGGGACAGCCGGGGGGGTCGGGCTCTGCTCCAGGGAACAGGGACAGGAGGAGAGGGAACGGCCTCAGGCTGGGCCAGGGCAGCTCAGGGTGGGCACCAGCAGGAATTTCCCCATGGGAAGGGGGATCAGGCCTTGGAACTGCCCAGGGAGGGTTGGAGTGCCCATCCCTGGAGGTGTCTGAGGAACACCTGGAGGTGGCACTCAGAGCTCTGGGCTGGGGACAAGGTGGGGATGGGGCACAGGCTCGGCTGCGCTCCCGAGGGGCTGTCCCGGCTCCCGGACATAACCGCCCGGGATGGGAAACCNGAGGGATCTGGACAGGCTGGATCCTTGAGATCCGTGGGATCCACGGGCCGAAGCCAAGGGGGTGAGGGTCAGGAAATTCTGGGTGCTGCCCTTGGGTCACAGCACCCAACAGAATGCTCCAGGCTGGGGGAAAGTGGCTGAAAAGCTGGAAAGGCCCTGGAGGTGCTGGGGACANCAGCGGGCAGAGGGCTCAGTGTGACCCCAGGGGCCCTGCAGGAGGGCCGGGGCAGCGCGGCCACCGCGTGGGCTTGGAGGGGCTGTGCCCACGGCTGTGTCTGTGCCCATGGCTGTGGAGCTGTGCCCAGGCTGTGGGGCTCTACCCATGGCTGAGGGGCTGTGCCCAGGCCGTGGGGCTGTGCCCATGGCTGTGGAGCTGTGCCCAGGCTGAGGGGCTGTGCCCAGGCCGTGGGGCTGTGCCCATGGCTGTGGAGCTGTGCCCAGGCTGAGGGGCTGTGCCCAGGCCGTGGGGCTGTGCCCATGGCTGTGTCTGTGGCCATGGCCGTGGGGCTGTGCCCAGGCTGTGGGGCTGTGCCCATGGCTGAGGGGCTGTGCCCAGGCTGAGGGGTTGTACCCAGGCCGTGGGGCTGTGCCCAGGCTGTGGAGCTGTTCCCATGGCCGTGGGGCTGTGCCCATGGCTGTGGAACTGTGCCCACGGCTGTGGGGCTGTGCCCATTGCTGTGGGGCTGTGCCCAGGCTGTGTGGCTGTGCCCATTGCTGTGAGGCTGTGCCCAGGCTGTGGGGCTCTACCCATGGCTTAGGGGCTGTGCCCAGGCTGTGGGGCTGTTCCCATGGCTGTGGGGCTGTGCCCAGACTGTGGGGCTGTGCCCATGCCTGAGGGGCTGTGCCCATTGCTGTGAGGCTGTTCCCATGGCTGTGAGGCTGTGCCCAGGCTGTGTCTGTGCCCATGGCTGTGGGGCTGTGCCCATGGCTGTGGGGCTGTGCCCATGGCTGTGAGGCTGTGCCCAGGCTGTCGGGCTGTGCCCATGCCTGAGGGGCTGTGCCCATGGCTGTGAGGCTGTTCCCACGGCTGTGGGGCTGTGCCCATGCCTGAGGGGCTATGCCCAGGCTGTGGGGCTGTGCCCAGGCTGTGGGGCTGTGCCCATTGCTGTGAGGCTGTGCCCACGGCTGTGTGCTGCAGACTGGGGCAGGAGCCATTAAACCCACAGATTCGGTGCCTGTCCCCAGCATATGAACCCCAGTGCCTGGAGCCCCCCTGTCCTGCACAGGTGGCAGCTGGGGACTGCCACCCCCGGGGCGTGTCCCACTGTGGCAGGGCACTCACCTGCACAGAGCCCAGGGTCCCTCAGGAATGGAACAGCCTCCTCCCCACACCCCTTCTGTGGAACCTGATTTTTCTTTTCCCTTTCCCAGTCTGACTCTGTATGATCATGAAAATGCCAGGCTTGACCCCTACACTCCTTTTAAACACAAGGCCCCAGGCCAAGGCTTGGAGGGCTGTTTATTTAAAAAATAAATAAATAAACAAATGGAAGAACCACCTGGCTTCCTCCCTCCTGGCATGACCCCATTTCAAAGCCCAGAAGCAGCTGCGGAAATCAATCAAACCTCCTTAAGGCTAGGCAAGGAACATTCCAATTAGGATATAACGTCACTCGTCTGAAATAAATATTCCAGCGAGAGAAGAGAGAATGAGAGCAGAGTGAAAGGAGAGCAGCTTCACCCCGGCAGCAGAGCCCGGCCCGGGGCTGACACAGCGGCTTTCGGCCACCGAAACGGGAACCAGAAGGGTGAAACGTGGCCCCGGCCATGGGAGGGCCATGGGAGGGCCATGGGAGGGAGGGAGGCCCAAAGCTGCCTCTGGGGAGCGGCTGCTGCTGCCCTGCGGCCACCCCGCGGTGTGGCCACGCCTTTCTTCCACTGGGGAGCCCAGCAGGAAATGTAAATTCTGGGATGAAATCACACGCAATGACAAAACCCTGAAGGACTTGGTGCCATTTAGCCCCTACTGCCATCCTCTGGGCCACGAAAAGATTAGTTGAAGTTATAGAAATGACTAAACCGCTGACCTGGGCTGTTCCCAGCGCTGTGCAGCTCCCGCGGCGTGGGGCTGCTCCCCAGCAGCTTCTCCAGGGATATTCCTGGCTCGGGGAGGCTGCAGCCGCTTTTCCCACGCTATGGAGGAGCCTGAGCACCTTCTGCTGGGGCTTGAGGCCCCGCGCTCTCCCTGGCTGGGGGCCGGGATGCTGGGAACCGGCACAGCCAGCGGAGCATGCCCTCCCCCCGGCCCGGGCCACCCACATCGGCCACGTGGCCGCTCCCAGCCCCAGCGCTCATCCCCACACGTGGACACGTGAGTCATAACCTTTATTTCCAGCTCTTTCCCCGTGGAACGAGCTCATTCCTGTGGTTACAACTATTTACAGAGTGCTGGGCCGGCGGCCCCGGGGCGGGGCAGGGCAGGCGGAGGTGGCAGCGGTGGCAGGACGCGATGGCACGGAGGCGACACGGGGCGGTGTGAGGGCCGGGCAGGGAAAGGAGCCGCCCCTGCCCTGGCACAGGGCTGGCAGCAGCTGAGGAACCGGAGCTGCTCCCGAACAGGAGCCGCGGCTCAGCGCCAGCGGGTCCGGGGGACACGGTGGCAGACGGTGACCTCATGCAGCGGTGACAGGCACAGGGCAGCGTCCCCTGGGAGCTGCCAGCCCCGGAGGTGGCAAAGCCGTGGCAGGACACATCCCCTCCCGGCAAGCTCGGCTGCTTCCTCGGGTCCCTTCCGCCTCCTCACAAAATCAGGGACGTGTAACCAACAGGAACGAGGCCGGTGCTGTTTCCATGGCAGCAGCGGATCCAGTCTTCATCCACAGTGGAGAGAAGCTCCAGGACGTCCCCTTTGTGGAAGCTCAGGTGCCCGTCGGCGGTGCCCGTGTGGTCACACAGCGCCCGAACCGCCCTGCACACAAATGGGCACCCCGAGGACCCTCAGAGGCTCCCACAGCGCTCGGGGGGGGAGGGAATTGGTGGAACCAGGGACCTTCTCGGGCAGAGGGGCCCCCTGAGGAGGGATCTGTACAAGGAGCCACCTGAGAGCTGTCCTGCCAAGCACCCCCGGAGTGGGAGCAGAGCAGGAGGGGTGGGGACATCAGAGATGGCACAGAGGGTGTGGGGACATCGGGGGCAGGGCCAGCGAGGATGGGGAAGAGGGAAGCAGCCAAGCACCGTTTGGGATGGCCATGTGCCCGCCCTGCCCACTTGGGCAGAGCTGCTCTGACCTGCCACAGCCAGGTCACAGCTGCCACACGCTTGCCCCAAACAAGCTGCCGTGAATCCAGAAAGCACACAAGAAAGTGCTAAAAATTGCCCCCAAAACGTCTGGGGAAAACAGCTGACCCCAGGTGGGCAGAGGCTCAGGTCCCCCCAAAGCCCAGCAGGGGAGGGGGATCCTTGGGGGTGCAGTCATGGCTTTCCCTTTAGAGATGTGTGGGACCCCCAGGCCGCGTCTGAGAGCAGCCCCGGCTTTCCCCCACCCAGAAAACNGGCCAGGCTGGGGGACAGCCAGCGGGACGGCCTCCTGCACGGAGCAAAGGGAGCCACGAGCTCGCCTGGGAGCTCTTCCCGCCGCTTATCCCAGACCATCCTGGTGATCTGGGAGCTGCCAAGGAGCCATCAAGCACCCCTGAGCCTCCCCACGAGCTCCCGCTGCTCCACAGGACTGAACAACACCATGGCAGCAGCACCTGGGACATGCACTAATCCCAGGGGCACAGACCCTGGGCCAGGGGCAGTACAGGATCGCCATGAGGCCTCCACCGTGGTGAGCCAGGCGCAGAAACCCTTCCTCACCTCACCTCACCTCACCTTCCTCAGCACACAGCCCTTCCCCCCCGCCTGCCCAAGCTGGGTCTTACCTGGACCTGGCCAAGACGGTGTCAGGGCTGGTGGGGAAGCTCCTGGACGAGGGGCTGGTGGCTCCAAAGAGCCAGCCCAGCCAGCTGCCCTTGTCACCACCAGGAGGGTTACCCATCTCTGGGCCAGAAGGTGCTGCCTGGTTCCCGTTGGAAGGAGGCTCTGGGGAAGCAGCCAGGAGATTCTTTCCAGCAGTGGGATCATCCAGCTTGGTGAATGCTCCAGTTCCAGTGGGCAAGAAGAGGTCTTCAGGGGAAGAGGTCCCTGAGGTGTCGGTGCTGCTGCTGGGCTTTGGGCCGGAGTGTTCAGGGACAGCTTTGGTCTGAAGGAGCTGCAGCTCCGTGCCTCTGGGCTCACTCACGGGAGTTTGGGATGGCGCAGCCTGGCCCGGGCTGGGATCCCCCGCAGCCACCCGCAGCTTCGTCCACCAGACCAAGGGGAACTTTTCCTTGCTAGGAGCAGTGTAAACCCTGGAGCTCTGGCTCAGCTGGCCCCACCAGCCACTGAGGCCAGCCCCGGTGCCCCCAGTGGCCTCCTCAGGCCCGTGACCCTCCGGGGGGGTGTCAGATCCCAGCAAGGTGCGGCTCAGCTGGCCGCCCCAGCGCAGCACGTGCTGGAAGGTTTGGTGCAGGGCAGCCCCCACTGGGGGCGTAGGGACCAGCCCACCCATGGTGGCTTGGGACCGGGCCCTCGTGCTGCCCCCTGTGCCCCCCACCCTGCCCAGAGCATCGGGGGGGGTCTCATCCTCCAGGCTGTCCCCAGCAGCGCCGCTCTGGCCCTCCGGAGGCGCAGCCCCCCGCACCGGGACGGGGTGACGGCCGGGAGACAGCGGCGACTCCAGCCGGCGGGACAAGGGCCGGACGTCCACGGAGAGGTGGTGGTGTTCAAAGAGCAAGTCCAGGTGGAAGGTCAGCACCGAGAGGGGTTGGATGAGCAGCAGAAGTTCGTCAGCAAGGTGGGGAAGAGGGCCTTGGCTCAGGGCGAAGAAGGCCGTGGGTGAGTAGAGCACGGAGATCACACCTGTGGGGACAGGGCCGGCTGGGGCAGGTGCAGAATGCCCCCTGTCCTCGCCACGCCCCTGCCAAGAGCCAGCCAGGCTGTCCAGGTCAGTCAGAGCACCCTCTGTGCTGAAGATGCACCATGGAAAACGATGCCCTGACCCACTATGGAAACTCCAGCCAGGCAGGGATGCATCCCAACCCCAGAGAGGGATTATCACCCTGGCAGCTATGAGAGGGCTCAGGGAGGGAGCTCCTGGGCACCGTGTCCTTACCTGGGCTCTTCTGCAGGTGAGATATCCACACCTCCAGCTGTTTAATGCTGAACAAGACAAAGGGACCCCAGATTAGAGCCCCTGGGACAGTTCCAGCCTGCCATGGCAGTGGGGCCGGCGGGGCCAACACTCACTTCAGAAGGCCGAGGATGAAGGCGTGGAATTTCTGCCTGGTGCTGCTGAGGGGGGCCAGCCCGGCCACGTGCCAGCACAGGGAGTGCAGGGAGCGGCTGCTGGGGCCTGTGGGCACAGACAGACAGACAGACAGCCACTGCCCAGGGCACACATCCCCCAGCCCGGGCTGCAGCAGGATTCCAGGCACCCGGAGATGCCCCCAGCCTCACCCTCACCTGTCTTCACCGAGGTTTCCACCACGCTCCAGGGGGAATTCTTCCGCTGGCCGGTGATAACATCCTTCTGGAACGGCTTCAGCCCGTCCTCCACCAGGGCGTAGAGCGCAGGGCAGAGGGTGTGCAGCAGCAGGTACCCCACGTCGGGGTTCAGCCGGCTGTCCCCCAGCTGGGCCTGAGGGAGGCACAAGGAGAGGGGAGGGACGGGAAGGGCAACGCTCCAGGGGGAATTCTTCCGCTGGCCGGTGATAACATCCTTCTGGAACGGCTTCAGCCCGTCCTCCACCAGGGCGTAGAGCGCAGGGCAGAGGGTGTGCAGCAGCAGGTACCCCACGTCGGGGTTCAGCCGGCTGTCCCCCAGCTGGGCCTGAGGGAGGCACAAGGAGAGGGGAGGGACGGGAAGGGCAGCACCCGACGCTGATTCCGCTGGAGGGATCAGGGAATCTCAGCCCTGGGACTCCCAAAGCCCCTCCTGCCCAGCGCAGCCCAGCCCTCACCTTCTGCACCAGGTTCCGTGCGGTGCTGAAGTGGGCGATGACCTTGTCCACAGCGGAGCTGACGGCGACCAGCAGCGCTGGGGACGGAGGGAGAGGAGGAGAGAAGGCTCAGCGCGGAGGGACCCGCCGGCCTCCGAGCGGCCCCGGACACCACCACCGGGGCTGTGGCGGAGCCGCAGGCGGAGGAGCCTCGGGGAGCTGCGGCGGCGGCTGCAGCCGCGTTCTCCGGCT
>WEZZ01008926.1:0-10478 GCA_013400585.1 Chloropsis cyanopogon | reverse complement strand
TTCGCTCCAGTATCGGTCTCACTCCCGCTCTGCATTACTGCAGTCCCGATTCCGCTCCCGGTCTCTTTCCAGCAGCGGTTCCACTCTCGCTCCAGTCCTAGTCCCTGTCTCGCTCCCGGTCTCACTCCAGTAGAGGTCCCCTTCTCCCTCCCGCTCTGGTCTCGCTCCAGTCCCTCTCCCATTCCGGTCTCCCTCCAGTCACGGTCCCGGTCCCGGTCCCGGTTCTGGTCCCGTNACCACAGGCTGGACAGGGGATCCACCGGACACGGACAAGCTGGACAGGGGACCCACCGGGCACGGACTGTGACCACAGGCTGGACAGGGGATCCACCAGGCACGGACTGTGGCCACAGGCTGGATAGGGGACCCACCGGGCACGGACTGTGACCACAGGCTGGACAGGGGATCCACTGGACACGGACAGGGTACACACAGGGGATCTACCGGGCACGGACAGGCTGGACAGGGGATCCACCGGGCACGAACAGGCTGGACACTCGGGATCCACCGGGCATAGACAGGCTGGATACAGGGGATCCACCAGGCACGGACAGGCTGGACACAGGGGATCCACCGGACACGGGCAGGCTGGACACTCGGGATACACCGGACCTGGACATGCTGGACACAGGGGATCCACTGGGCATGGGCAGGGTACACACAGGGCTCACCAGACACAGACAGGGTGAATGCAAGGACCTCCCTGGACACAGTGGGGATGCACACACAGGATTCCCCGGGCACAGACAGGGTGGACTTGGACAACCCACCGGACATGGTGGGTGTGGGCACATGGGATGCAGTGCACATGGTGAGACTGGGGACACGGAATCCATGGGGCAGGGTGGGGTTGGGCAGATAAAACCCACAGGACACAGACAAGGTGAACACATGGAATCCATGGGGTATGATGGCGGTGGGCACATAGGACCCACTGGACATGGACAGCATGGGTTAATGGAACCCACTGGTCATGGACAGGGTGGGCACATGGAACCCACTGGACATGGACTGGGTGGGCACATGGAACCCACTGGACATGGGCAGGGTGGGCACAGGGAACCCACTGGTCATGGGCAGGGTGGGCTATTGGCCCCCTCTCCCAGGGCTGGTGGGTGAGAGCAGTTTCTGGGACCCCTTCCTGCCCCTCAGCCCCCCACACAGTGTGTCTTCTGTGGGTGTCTGCAGGAGGAAAACTGCAGCCCTCAACCCCCTGCTTTGGGAGGATGGGGAGGCTCAGGGGAAAGCCCCCAGAGCTGAGTGGGGTGGGGGATTAGGGCTGGAGCAGAGGGCAGCAGGGCTCAGCATCACTGCACGGGGAGCCATTCCCGTGCTGAGGCCTTTTGGGAGGGACATGTTTGCCCAGAGCCAGTGCCTGCATCCTGCCTGCACCTGCCTGCACGTGACCTGGCTTGCCAAGGCTGTGGCCGCTGTGGGGGGAGCAGAGTGCTGCTGGGTCCCATTCCACCTGCACTGGAGCCCGGGCCATCCATCCCTTGCCCTCATATCACTGCGGCACGGAGGGTCCCCCCCTCTCTGCTCCCCTTCTCAGCACTGCCTCAGAGCCCTTTGGCATGACCGGGGTGGCACTTTGGCTTCACATGAGGTAGCCAGGAGCCAAGTGAGGGATCCCCGACCATGGCCTCCCATGAACTGGGACCCTCACAGGAATCAGCACTCTCCTGAGAGACTGGGGCTCTCCCAGGGATCAGGAATTCCTGCAGGGCAGGGCCAGAGTGGGACCACAGTAGCTTTTGATGCCCATCCGTGCCAGGAGCACATGTCACCTGCGCCCAGGCACAGGCGGTGCCCGTTACCTCTGGGGTGGGGCATTGGCACCCAGCGCGGCACCTGGCATCACCCGTGTCCTGAATGGGGATGGGGGTTTGTGCCTGCTGGGGGGGCCCTGGGACCTGGAGGGAAGTTACTGGGAGGTACTGGGATGTCGTGGGGCCCTGGGCTGTACCTGCGTAAGCGTTTCGGGGGGGTCACCGGTGTTTATTTGAGTGTAGGGCGAGGCGATGACCAGCCGGTAATGATTAACCCTGGGCTGAGCCAGAGGATGAGGCCCCCCCTGCACGAAGGGCTGGGGTGCTCCATGTCCCCTGTGTGCCCCCCACCAGGTCCTGGGGCCCGTGCCTCAGCCCAGGGAGCCAGGCAGATGCTGCTCCCGCCCCTGCCCCAGGATGCCCGGCTACTGTCCCGTCCTGTGTCCGCACCCGAGGCTGGGTCCGCCCGTGGAACAGGGACGCTGCCAGCGGTGTGTCCCCAAGCCAGGGGAGCGCGAGGGACTGAGCCTGGGGGGCTGATGCTGCGGGGCCCCACGGGCGCGGTGGCACCCCAGTGCCAAGCGGGGCAGAACGACCCCCCCTCCCTGGAGCCGGCGGCGGGGCGGGGCCTCCCCACCTGCCCCAGGTGCTCTATAAAGCTCTGGCCGCTGTCGAGCTGCCAGTTCCGGATCCCTGGATTGAGACGTGTGCCACCGGCTAACGGGAGAGCAGCCGCTGCCGAGCCCGCGAGGCGCCGGGACCGCCCGGACGAGCCCCATGGCGTTCCCCGTGTTCCTGCTGCTGCTGGTGCTGGGCACAGGTGAGGGGCTGGGCCGGCGGCACCCCGAGCCGGAGGGAGCCGGGCTGGGAGCCGGGCAGGCGGAGACGTACTGGGGCAGGGGGAGCGGGACGGGATCCCTTTAAAAGTGGGGACCAGGGGACGCCGGAGCCAGTGGCATCCTGGCAGCAGGGACATTGTCACCTCTCCCGTTCCGGCTCCGGGGTGCAGCGACCCGGGGCTGGTTGTGCTGGGGGCTGGGACCCCTCTGCCGTGTCCGAAGGACTCGGCCAAGGGCTGGGCTGTGCCGGGACCAGCCGGAGCAGGCTGTGCCCGGGGCTTGCAGGCTGGAATGCAGGTGTGTCCCGGTGAGCACCCGGACCCCGGGCTCTCCTCCAGTGCCGTCGGCTCCTGCAGCACCCGCTGGGAACCTGCCCGGGAGCTGCCTGTACTGGCCCCCAGCCAGGCCAGGCAGGTCTGGAGGGCGTGGGGGCACCCAGCCTGTCACCCACAGCGAGGGGGGCTTTATTGGGTGGCATGCCTGAGCCCCCAGCATGTCAGGGACACCCCAGGACGGAGGGGTCTGCAGGGCTGGGCATGGCACTGGTGTCAGTGCCCAGCCAGCTCCACCTGGACCCTCAGTGGTGCCACCAGTGCCTGATCGTGGGGTGCTGCTGAGGTCTCGTTAGTCTCGTGGGCAGAGGGAGCCACTGGCTGTTGGCTCCTGGGGGTTGTGGTGCTTCCCACAGCTGATGAGCAGTTTTGGGTGAAACCTTCCCTAACTGGGCTGCAGCCACTGACTCCAGGGGTTTCCTCCAGGTACACATGCCATGACCACCGAGACAACCACGGAGATGGAAACCACTGAAACGACCACCGTAGAGATGACGACGGAAACGACCGCCACCACCTTGTTGCCAAATATATTCCCCAAAAGCACAGGGGGCAGCCGGCCCCAAACCTCTGTCTTCCCCAATGCCACCGCGTTCCCTGGCACAAACACCACGAACTTCCAGTTTGGCAACCACTCCACAAGTAACGTCACATCCAACGGCACTGTGGTGCCTGTCCTCAGCAGCCCAGCCATCCCCCATGCCAACGCCACCTCAAACAGCAGCAGCTGGGCCCCCTCCTTTGGCACCAACGGCAGCTCTGCCACTCCCACCGCCACGGACGGCAGCGCCAAGGGCAACGGGAGCACCAGCGCTCAGGTCTTTCCCACCCGGATAACGTCTGAGGGCAGCACAGCTCCCGGGCAGACCCCCACCCGGGGTGGTCCCAGCCCCAGCGAAATCACGGCCCAGCTGCCCGCTGCCGTCCAGCTGCTCGTCCGTGTCCCGCTGTCCTTCCGCATCATCAACAGGAGCTTCAACGAGAGCCTGCGTGACCCGGCCTCAGAGGAGTACAGGAGTCTGAGCCGCACTGTGCTGAGCATGGTGAGTCCCAGCCCCGCCAGCAGAGGCCCCGGGCCGTGCGGGGAAGGAGCCAGTTCACCCTGGGGCTTTCCATGGAAGCGCCCAGAGCATCCACCCCGCCAGCGGCTTCAGCCGCCCGGCCAGTTCTGCATGGAGACAGGAAAGGGGGGTGTGAGGGGAGGTGGCCGTGACCTCAATGCTTCCTTCCAGTTCGAACACGTCTTCGGCTGTGCGGGCTGCATGGGCACGCAGACCTACACCGGCTGCAGCGAGCTGCACTACAGGTGAGCAGCAGCAGCGCCAGCGGGGCTGGTGTACTGCAGCGTACCCCCCGGTATGCAGCCCCTCAGGGGGCAGGCGGGTGCTGATGCCTCCTCCCGTGCAGCCAAGGCTCCGTGGAGGTGCAGTCCACCCTTGTGTTTTGGAACGGAAGCGATGCCGGCACTCCTGAAGCTGCTGAGCAGCGCCTGAGGAAGAGCCTGGACCAGAACGGCTTCATCATGGGCCTGCAGCTGGACAGCATCCAGAGTGAGAGGAGGCTCCAGGCTGGGGAGGGAGGGGGGATGGAGCCTGGGGGCTCCAGAAGCATTGCCCTGTCCTGGTTGAGGCAGGGCCCTGCTTGGTGCTGTGGTGGGCCTGGGGCTTGCAGTGGGTGGAGCCAGTGCACATTCCCAGTGCCTCTGTCAGGCAGCGCTGGGAGGAGCAGGTGCATCCCACGCAGGAGGGCTCACCCCAGTGTCCTGTCCCAGGGATCTCTCAGGGTTCTGTCCCAGTTCTGCCTGTGGTGCAGACACAGCTCTGGTCCTTTCAGGCTCTGCAGCGGTGATGTCCCCAGCTCCAGTGCCCGTGATCCCAGACTGGGCCATCGCTCTGTTGGTCCTGGTCAGCATCCTGCTGCTGTTCACCATCTTCACCTGTCTCCTCCTGATGGTGAGGCCCCATCCCCACCCCAGTCCTCACCTGCATTCTGCTGGTTGCTGCCCTGCCCCTGTCCCCACACCGGCCCAGCTCTGACCCCTTCTCTCCCCCCAAGTCCACCTGCACCTGCCGCCGGAAGAGCCGAGGGAAGCTGGACCTGCTGAGCCAGAAGGATTCCTACCACCCCATGGCAGAATACCTGCAGTACCAGAGCCACGGGCGCTACGTGTCCCCCAACAGCAAACCCAACCCCTACAGCCAGGTGGGAGCGAGAGCCCCGTAGCTGGGGTCCCGGCTGCTGCGAGGGCGGAGAGCAGGGGTGCATCCCCGCGTTCTGGGTTAATGGCTAACGGAGATGGCGGGGCAGGGACGGCTGTGCGGCGAGCTCGTCCCACGCCGGCCTCGCCAGGAGGTGAGCATAACATTCACGCCTGGCTGGAGCAGCGTCCGGAGCGGTGCGCGGCCGGCGTGGGCAGACCCGGCCCGGCTCCGGGGAGCTCCCCGCGACCTTGGGCAGCCGCTCCCTGTGCCCCGCCCCGGCGGCGTCAGGGGGCTCGCTCCCTGCCCCACCTTCCCTTCTCCTGCTCTGCTATGTCCCAGCCGGTCTCCTGCTGTCACGGCATCCTCTGCCGTGGGTGGGGAGCGGGGCTGGGGCACTGCAGAGCTGATGGGGAGCTGAGGGGATGATTGCCGTAGCCAGCATCCCTCATCCCGCACCAGCAGCTCCGAAACCGGAGCTGGAGCTGCTGGTGTGGCGCCGGGAGCTGCCTGGAGGCGCAAAGGGCTCTCCAAGGCGATCTGGGGCGCAGGGGGCCGGCCCGTGCCCCCTGTTCCCCCCACGCGGGGCTGTGGGCGGGGGCCGTGTCCAGCTGCTCTGGCTCCCTGCGAGCAGCTCACCCTGAGCAAATACCAGGGGCCTGGGTAAATATTTACCTTCGCACTCGCCAGGCCTGCTTATCGTTCGGGAACACGGCCGGGGCCACCCGCGGCTCCTCCTGCGCACGGGGGGGCTCGGGGTGTCCGTGGGGGCCCAGGGTGCCCACAGTGGCCACGGCTGGGGACAGCAGCCCAACACGGTGGGAGGATGCAAATTTTGGTTGCGTGGAGAGGGTGCAGGTCTTCCTCTGCTGCCTCGGGGTGGGGGCTCAGCCCAGTCCTGACACCCCCTCACCTTTCCTCCCCTGAAGGTGGCCGGCGGCAGCACCACGAGGGCCGGCACCTTCACCTACACCAACCCCGCCGCCGCCTCCGACAACCTCTGAAGGGCGCGCTGGGAAGGAGGGCGGCAGCCGAGGGGAGGGGGCGGCCACAGCCCCCACTCCCGGGGGAGCAGCACCGGCCCCGGGCACATCCCCCGGTGCTGCTCGGCCCCTCGCCGTGGGCAGCGGGAGCCGGATGGTTCTGGAGCAGCCGGATTCGTGCACATGACAGAACTGGATGAACGAAGATCGGGGGCGGGAGGGAGGGTTCCGCACCCCCCGTGGTCCCCGCTCTCGCTTGGCTTTGCAACCCTGCTCCGTGCCGGGGGTGGAGGACTGGGTTCGTGCTCCCCCTGCGCCCACCCCCGGGGATTCAATGGCTCTTTTTGTGGTGTTATTTTTCATAAATATCTCTACTTGCGGGGTGTTGGTGCCGGGCTTGGCTCGGCGGGGTAGCAGGTCCTCGACTGGGGTGTATTTATCGCAGTTACAATAAAAGGATGGGGGCAGCTGTGTGTCCCCAGGGCTGTGCCGTGGCGTGCCAGGGGGGCTTCTCCGGGACAGTGAATCCCCTGACGTGGCTGTCACCCACCCAGGTGGCCTCGGCCTGGGTGGTGGCTCTTGTTTCCCATTCCAGGCAGCCCTGGGGTTGGTGCTGGGGGTGTCACCGTGTCCCTGGTCCCTGCACGCCTCTGGGTGTGACATGTCCTGCCAGACTCCATCCATCCCTCTCATCCCTCCTGTGCTCTCGGTTTCTGCTCACGATCGAACGTGTCTCGTTTGACGCGTCCAGTTTCCCCACGGCTGCACAGGTGGAATGCGGCGGTGCCAGGGCTGTGCAGCTGCACGTGTGTCACTGGGTGCACGCGGCGTGTCCTGCTCCCCTCCCCTGCCTGTGCGGGCTTGGGGTCTTCCAAACACCGAGTGAGCCCCAGAAAGGCTCTGGGGGTGCTGGAAGAGGAGGCTGGGTGGTGGCACCAGGGCACAAACCTTGGGAACAGCCATCCCTGGAGCACAGCAGTGGCCCCCTGGCAGCCCCAGTTTGAGCTGGGCCTGTTCCTGGGCACTGGGAGTGTTTTGGCAACCACTGAAAAGGCAGAAAAACAAGAAACCAAACCTTCCCCAAAGAAAGCCCATGTNCCAGGGGCCTGGGTAAATATTTACCTTCGCACTCGCCAGGCCTGCTTATCGTTCGGGAACACGGCCGGGGCCACCCGCGGCTCCTCCTGCGCACGGGGGGGCTCGGGGTGTCCGTGGGGGCCCAGGGGGCCCACAGTGGCCACGGCTGGGGACAGCAGCCCAACACGGTGGGAGGATGCAAATTTTGGTTGCGTGGAGAGGGTGCAGGTCTTCCTCTGCTGCCTCGGGGTGGGGGCTCAGCCCAGTCCTGACACCCCCTCACCTTTCCTCCCCTGAAGGTGGCCGGCGGCAGCACCACGAGGGCCGGCACCTTCACCTACACCAACCCCGCCGCCGCCTCCGACAACCTCTGAAGGGCGCGCTGGGAAGGAGGGCGGCAGCCGAGGGGAGGGGGCGGCCACAGCCCCCACTCCCGGGGGAGCAGCACCGGCCCCGGGCACATCCCCCGGTGCTGCTCGGCCCCTCGCCGTGGGCAGCGGGAGCCGGATGGTTCTGGAGCAGCCGGATTCGTGCACATGACAGAACTGGATGAACGAAGATCGGGGGCGGGAGGGAGGGTTCCGCACCCCCCGTGGTCCCCGCTCTCGCTTGGCTTTGCAACCCTGCTCCGTGCCGGGGGTGGAGGACTGGGTTCGTGCTCCCCCTGCGCCCACCCCCGGGGATTCAATGGCTCTTTTTGTGGTGTTATTTTTCATAAATATCTCTACTTGCGGGGTGTTGGTGCCGGGCTTGGCTCGGCGGGGGAGCAGGTCCTCGACTGGGGTGTATTTATCGCAGTTACAATAAAAGGATGGGGGCAGCTGTGTGTCCCCAGGGCTGTGCCGTGGCGTGCCAGGGGGGCTTCTCCGGGACAGTGAATCCCCTGACGTGGCTGTCACCCACCCAGGTGGCCTCGGCCTGGGTGGTGGCTCTTGTTTCCCATTCCAGGCAGCCCTGGGGTTGGTGCTGGGGGTGTCACCGTGTCCCTGGTCCCTGCACGCCTCTGGGTGTGACATGTCCTGCCAGACTCCATCCATCCCTCTCATCCCTCCTGTGCTCTCGGTTTCTGCTCACGATCGAACGTGTCTCGTTTGACGCGTCCAGTTTCCCCACGGCTGCACAGGTGGAATGCGGCGGTGCCAGGGCTGTGCAGCTGCACGTGTGTCACTGGGTGCACGCGGCGTGTCCTGCTCCCCTCCCCTGCCTGTGCGGGCTTGGGGTCTTCCAAACACCGAGTGAGCCCCAGAAAGGCTCTGGGGGTGCTGGAAGAGGAGGCTGGGTGGTGGCACCAGGGCACAAACCTTGGGAACAGCCATCCCTGGAGCACAGCAGTGGCCCCCTGGCAGCCCCAGTTTGAGCTGGGCCTGTTCCTGGGCACTGGGAGTGTTTTGGCAACCACTGAAAAGGCAGAAAAACAAGAAACCAAACCTTCCCCAAAGAAAGCCCATGTGGTCGCAGGCATGGAGCCAGGGCTTGGCCGGGAACAGCCCCAGGACCAGCCCAGCAGCGGGCAGCCGATGGATCCCTCGGGCACCATATCTGGGCTCTGGGTGGGGCCCATGGCTGTGCCAGGTGCCCAGGAACCCTGGCATGTGCTGGGAGCTATCAGAGCTGTGCTGGGGTGCAGGCAAAGGGTTGGGGGGTCTCTGGAGCACAGGGGGCTCCCTGGGCTGCACTGATGGGGGGCTCTGGCACAGTGTAGCACCCCCCGCCCCCAGATCCGTTCTGCCAGCTGGGCATGGGGACGTGTGCCTAGGACAGAGCCTCGGAGGGGACAGGGTGTGCCTGGGACTGCTGCTTCCCACTCAGCCTCCCCAGCCCTGGGCAGGGCCCCAGGAATCAGAACAGGGGCCTGATTTGCAGGGCTGGGCCCTACAAAGAGTTGCCTGTTCATAGACAGCTCAGTCCTGAGGCCCCCTCCCCTTCCAGCGCAGGAGCTGGGATCTCCAGGGACAGGCACCCACCCAGGCAGGGCCCTGCCCCGCCTGTGGCCCCTCCACCTGCCATGCACAGTACCCAGGTGAGGGGGTCCAGCTCCAATACCCACTCTGACAAGGTGCCTCAGCACCCAGCAGCCCCCATGGCTGGACTGGCAGCCCATGGGACTCCCCAGCAGTGCTGAAGGAGTTTGTTCTAGGCCCGGTGAAGAAATCTCCCATCCAGGAGCCCCCTGACACCCTGGGACAGAGTGGCAGCGAGCACGTGGCTGGGCAGAGCACGGGCAGGACCTGACACGTCAGCAGAGCCCGGACTGGGCAGGGTTGGCACCTGCTGGCCACGGCCCAGACAGCCCGGCCCCAGGGCCCCCGGTCCCGTGCACGGCTCTGGACGTGCCCCTGGGCAGCCTGGTCTCAGGGCCCCGTGGCCAGCCCAGCACCACAGCCCTGCCACCCCACAGCCCTGCAACCCCACAGCCCTGCCACCCCACAGCCCTGCAACCCCACAGCCCTGTAACCCTACAGTTCTGTGACCCCACAGCCCTGTAACCCCACAGCCCTGCCACCCCACAGCCCTGCCACCCCACAGCTCTGCCACCCCACAGCCCTGCCACCCCACAGCCCTGCAACCCCACAGCCCTGCAACCCTACAGTTCTGTGACCCCACAGCCCTGCAACCCCACAGCCCTGTAACCCCACAGCCCTGCAACCCCACAGCCCTGTAACCCTACAGTTCTGTGACCCCACAGCCCTGTAACCCCACAGCCCTGCAAGCCCACAGTCTCATGACTCCCAGACCCAAAGCCCCTGGGTCCCTTGGCACCCTGACCCCGTGCACAGGCTGGCCCCACGGACACTCAGTGCCATGGCACCCCTGTGCCAGGGAGGCTCTGGAGGAGTCTGGCATTGTAGTTTATTGTAGGAAACCATGAAAATACAGCGTTTGTTGTAACAGAACCCAGGAGAAATGACAGCAGCTCGGACAGATCCCGGTGCGGGACTGCTGGCACAGCCCCCATGGTGCTGGGGCTCCCCAGCGGGTCAGATCCAGCCCCTGCAGGCCCAGCCCACCCCGGCCACGTGTGGCTGGGCACCAAGCGGTGTAACAGGAGCCAAGTGTGGCCCTGAGAGCACGTGCAGGGCTGGCCAGGCACATTGTTCTCCAAGGACAGGGCAGAGCAGGCAGCAGGCACTGAGGTGCCCAGCAGCCCACAGGAGGGACCCCACGCTGGCTGTGTCTGGGGGCTGTGCTTGGCTGCAGCCAGATGATCCACGTTGAAAATGAGCCATTTTACAAAACATCTTCACACCTTGTTCCAGCCCAGCCTCCCCCCGCCCTCTCC